>MU122272.1:0-15792 GCA_014904905.1 Wilcoxina mikolae CBS 423.85
CAAACGGAAAAGAAGCGCAACCTACCGAGATCGAGTAATCAGCCTAACGATCGGAGGCCATAGCTATCTTAGTACAAACACTGAAGTTATAGAGAGTAGACGAGTAACTCGCTCTATAAAAGAACCACCTTTGCACCCGCAAAGTAAAACATCAAGCTTTAGCAGCAATCCACAGTCAGAACACACCAGCGGACAAGAATCTAAAATATTATTAAGTTTTCTACTTTAAGAATATATGTCTTTACAATTCCGAGACCTTGATTCTATTGTTCTTTACCCACATGCCCTTTGTGAACGAGCGGTCACTTATCACGATTTCTGGTACGCACGCGGATTCATTGCACACTATGACATCGCCTTTGAATACTGTCACTGGTTTTATACTGGTGAACTTCCCTCCGCTTATTATATCGATTCCTCTGGGGACGAGGAAGAGTCTTTTTCCGACCTCTTGCACGACGAGGAAGATTTTCAGGATACCTACGACTTCTGGAAAGTAGGCGGCCATACTTACGACGGTGCTTCGGTCATAAGTATCCCGGAAACAGCGACATAGAGCATTGTCCATGAGGTCTAGCGTTTCGTCATCGTGAGAGTCATACTGGCAATATAAATAGAACTCAATAAGAGAGCGAGAGCACTCAACTGCACGGTCAAAAACACTGCGCTGAGAGGAGCTTGGGTCCCGCAGAGCATTGCGTACGACACCCACAAGGAATCATGTCATCGTCTTGATTTCTCCTCCGTTCCAACGCGAAACCTCCTCATATACACATCTTGGCTTCGTCATATCAAGGTACGCAGGCACCGAGAGCCAAATATCATTGAACTTGTCAAGCCACTTATGCTGCTTGAGAAATTCGTGAAGCCATGTCAGGAGGGGCTTCAACATCCCAATTTGCATCGTGTGGAGTAGATCAGGCTTGGGAAGATCGCTTGTGACGCAATCGAGATACCATAAGATGTTGAAGCCTGGATTGACATCGTGGCGTTTGAGATCAGCGATGCTCAGGGGTGTATTTGAATCTGAGAGCATACGATAGATATTATGATCCCGGAGATTGTGTCGCTCATGTCGGCGGGGTAGATTACCCATTTCCTGCATTGGGCATTCGCACCAGTAGCATACACCATTCTTGATGTTGTGAAGGTCACGGTGCTGGGGGTAATCGGCCATCCATGCAGCCAATGTCAAATAACAATGCCTGAAGTTGCCATCGGCACAGCGGGCATAGAAGGTGCCAGTGCGGGTCTCCGAGTCTGAATTGAGTAGGGGTTGCAACACATGCTGCAGCACGTTCTGGGTGACCATTCGGTTATGCTCCCTCTGAGCATTTCTTCTTTTGAGGGAGATATCGCGCATCTTGACTGGAATGGGCAAAAGTGCGACCAACGACACGCTGTGCATTGTGTGATTCATCCGTGCGGCTGCGGATAGGTTGCTGATCGTCATGTGTATCGGCCATGCCTTCTTGTCGCCAGAGAGGTTCGTGAGGTGGGTGCCGTCAGACATGAATATCATCGGCACCAGCGTGTCACCGACAGGTAGTGTTGTCTGCACAATTGTGAGCATTGTAAATGGTATAAGAAGGAAGCTTACCTGCTTATCCCACCACCAGTCTCTAGTATGCATCTCGTTGTAAACACGGTGCCCAGCATTATTTAAGCATCGGTTTGGAGTGTATGTAAGATGTTCCTCGTATGCTGGCTGACGGAGTAGCCATTTTGCACACTCTATAAGGTCACGGTGCCAAAACTCAATTGCATCCGGATGCTGCGCATTCCATGCCATCTGCAACGTTGCTTTCTTCCAGGAGTCATGGCCAAGTCCGTCCTCCATCGCGTCGATATTCTGTCGGAGGTTGTAATTCGATTTCAGAGAATCACGCACGCACTCTTTAAGACGGCAGTTGCCCTTCAGGAAGTCGTTGATGACGTTGGCGGGAAGACCTTTCGATGTGACCAGCTCGGGGAAATTGTACTCCTCCTCACTCTCGAACGGATGGAAGGGGTTGTGTAAGAACTGCTCAGAATTGTGCTTAACATTGTACTCATCGTCGGTCGGAACGTAAGCGACAGGGGCTCCCGCTTCGGGATATGATAAGCTTTTTGTATTTGAGTCAAATTCGGATGGTTCTGGAGAAGGTGACGTGTGCAACGGAGGAAACGCGTCAGGATCGTCAACGTGGACATGGTTGACATGAAAACCACTGGGCGAATCGTCGACACAACGCTGAGAGTTTTTTCGAACCCGTTCAGGGGGCTTGGAGTCTGTCTTCGCCTCAAGAAGTTGGGCGCGATATCGAGGATGGTCGCTGTCGATATGTTTGTAGAGCCACAGGTCAGACTTATAAGGTTTCAAGCAAACAGGGCAGAAATGACTCGGAGTTCGCATGGGAGGCATTGTGCGCGTGGTGTAGACAATGCTGAGGGCTGTGTATGCTGTTGGTAGAATGTTATGAGTGTTGCCAAGCAGGGGTAATGGAGCCGCATGGCGTACAAAACTCACAGAGCCGTAAATAAAATGCCAAGACCCTGGAATATCCTGCAGACGGAGTTTGTTACGATGTAGCCACGCCCAGAGCCTAATCTGACCCTAATGGCTAGGCAACTACAAGCAAGTCCATGGACTTGCTTGTT
Organism: Wilcoxina mikolae CBS 423.85; assembly: GCA_014904905.1. Taxonomy (NCBI): domain Eukaryota; kingdom Fungi; phylum Ascomycota; class Pezizomycetes; order Pezizales; family Pyronemataceae; genus Wilcoxina; species Wilcoxina mikolae. The sequence goes on from MU122272.1 coordinate 2,641, forward strand.
TGCTTGCTTTTTTGATGTTTTGCCGGGTGGGTGATACGAAACGGGTACAAAAACATGTGATATCACTCGTTTCGTGTGCCAAGACACGAGTTCAGAGTTCATGATACCACCGCACAGTGTCTATTGGTGGTGCCTGGAGAGGCCTATGCACTGCCAGAGATGCCGGTAACACTTCTCAAACTTCATGTGGCAGGTTCCGACTGTTTGTAACACCACACTGCATCATTATGTTGGAACTTGATGTCACTGCCATATGGTAGGAACCCAAACTGACAGATTTCAACGCTTTGACCTAACATTCGCATGACGAGTGTGTCTCACGCTCAAGAGGTTGTTCAAACAACTCTCAGAGTCGTATAAAACATGAGGTGCATCTTTCAGGCCGGAAGGGAAGTGCCGATGACGGCTCACATCCAGGAAAGCTCCTTTTCAAGAATGATGTTTGATATCACCAACGGTTTCAACTCTTCTGCGAGCCGCTCCACACGATTCCAAGCACCTTGATGGCCCATTCTGCACTGTATATATACTGCCGTACGATCCCTCCATTTCAATTCTTCTCCATCATCTCTATCAACTCCATCTTTACCCATTTACCACTCTCATCATCGTTTTCAGACACATCAACCCTAACACTGACCAACCCCTCATACACCTCATTTACAGCTCAGAACGTTGCAATGCCACCCAAAAAGATCCCTTCCACCCCCTCCAAAACCGATGCAATTAAGGACACTCTCCACCTCGATGGTTTCGCGAAGCAGTTCATGGCCGAGCACATTCGGGGTCTTATTCAAATGTATAACATTCACGGTGTCAAGGATGATGGCGCGATTGACTTGATGTATGATATCCTTTTTTTGGACCCAGTCACTACAAGGCACTTTGCACAGTTTCAAGGGATGTGGAAGCATCGGGCATCGACTCAACCACGATACATGGAATGGTGGAGTGGGTTCCGGGCATTTCTCCGAGACTGTTTCGATAAAACTCAGGTGCAGATGAACCGATATCACAAAGAAAACACACCTTTACCTACCGACACCGATACCGACCCTGACTCCGACAACTCCGACAACTGTGACAACTGCGACAACTGCGACAACTGCGACAACTCCAAACATGGCAAAAGCGATGTCAAGAAAGACACCTGGAATCCCGGGACTCCGAAGCTGCAGCCACCCTCCCACAAATGTGCAACGCCACCGACAATCAATGCTTCTGCCCTCCAGAAGACACGGAAACTTGATGACATCTCCACCAATGCCCTCCCTACGAGCCCAACGCCTATATACCCCTTCAGGGTTTGCATCGTCGACCCTGAAAGCTACGGCCCCAAAAGCTACGGCCCCAAAAGCTACGACCGTTGGGACGACATATTCGTTCACCACACCGCGAATAGATGGCATCTCACACGAGTCGAGAAGCTCACTGCAATGGCCGTACACCGTGCTGTGGGTCGCCTATGTCCTGCCAGAGATGTCAGCTGCATCCTTCGGTGTCTAGTCATGCCCGGCGAAACCTCTTTGCAGTCGTGGAATACGACTCAACTCAATGGCAACGACTCGATGGCCACCTTCTTTTCCGTTACAGCTTACAACCCTCTCATCGTTGTGGCTGCTCTGAAGGCAATTGTTGTTGCGCCTCCAAGGATTACAAGAGCTACTCCACCACCACCACCACGATCGTCTCTCCCGGTAACACCTGGGTCCTCCGAACAGGCCGAGAGCCCGACACCTGCTCCCAGATTCGTTGCAATAAACGACTCGGCAATAAACGACTCGGCAATAAACGACTCGATAATGACACAACCGGAGGTGACTGCTATTTACCATGTCGAGTGGGCCTCTCTCCAAGATGTGTCATCGTCTGTGCTGGAGGAGTCAATGAGTGCCAACGTTATACGAATGGCAGAGACAGCACAAATTGTTGAGGCGATGTCGCGAGCGGCGGTGGAGTTACAGGAACAGCACGAGGCGAGGTCGCAAATGGCACAGGTTTTGGTGGAGCAGGAGACAATGTGTGACGTTTCGTCGGTATGGGTGGGTGTTGCAGAGTCGTCGGAGTCGGTGGCAATTGGCTCGCACCAAGATGTCAATGCCGGTATGAGCTGCACACAGCTCGAGGCGTCGCGTTTTATTCCACCATGGATAGGTCAGCAATTTGAGTGATAGTTTTCGGTACGTCCAACAGTGCTGCAAATGACTAGCATACTGACGCACGTAGTTTCAAGTTCGCGTTTGGTGGTTAGGTTCGCGTTTGGGAGTTGGGTTTGATTGGGTTTTTGCATTTCATCTTTGGGTCGGGTGGAGTCGTTTTTGCATTTTACAGAGTTGTTTTTAGTCTCGTTTGGGTGTTCTTGGGTGTTCTTGGTATTAATGGTATTTGATTCACTAATCGTACGCGACACTTTCGTGACAAGCTAATACGAAATCGTGTGAATCTGCCCCTTTATCTGAAAACTTTTCAGGTACAATGCTCAGCGACATGTCAGTCCTTTTCCACACTGCATTGCCCTTCGTCTGCACTCTTTTTCTGGCTTTCTGACATTCCTCCCTTTCTGACATTCCTGCCTTTCTGACATTCCACCCTTTCTGACATTCCTGCCTTCTGAAAATGACCCGAACAACCAAGCCACTGCACAAGGCGGCATCCTCAATTCCAAAAGCAGCACCGGCCACTCCTGCAGTTGTCTCCCCAATGCCACATACAGCAAACGGTCAGAAGAGGAAACTCACTTGGCAGGCTGACAAGCAGAAGCAAAAGCGGACGAAGGCTACAGCCTCACGTAACGAAGGTTCGATTACTCAGGTCTCTTCAGCGTCTACACCCATTGTATCCGCACCAAATCCGGCCCTGACACAGTCTCTGCCCCTGCTGAATCAAGCCTCAATTTCGATGTCGCCAGCACCCAGTGTCATTTCCAACGTCGCTATTGGTTCAGCGACAAACCTTAGTCACCTCCGGAGTTCACACCCATCATCATCGGCTTTACAACTCATCCCATCGTCTCCGCCGAGGACACCGTCGAGTCTGTCGGTCAGCAGCAAACGATATGGCAGTCGAAGTCTCCTTGCACCAGGTGACCTTCGAGTTACTGCTGTACTGGAGACAATGCGTCGCATGATGGAGAAGCAACTGCTGAGCGAGACACCATTTCCAACTGAAGCTGAGTTTCTGCTGGTAGCTTATACGATTCCGAGAGTGGTAGATACCGACTAACATTGTTTCCAACTCAAAGTCAGTAGAGCATTCCTGGCCGAAGGCATGCAGGCAGGAAGGAGTCAATATAAACTTCCAGGAACGTCAGAAGGAGTGTCTCAAGATAGTTAGGTATCTCCCAGAATTGCATTCGTACTGACTAACCGGCCGTATGTCAGATCAAAAACAGTTGCAATGCAGTCAGATCCTACATGATCAAGAAGGCCCGTGAGTGTGTAGGGAGACTATACAACTTGCACCGTTTCGAAGGTGATGAGCGCCGCCTACACATTGAACGAATTCTTTCAGATTTTACATTCATTGTGCACCAATGCGATCATACGAATGAACCTGATGTGAGTTCAACCCCATGTGAGTTCTGTCTGCAACTTGTAGCGTCGCTAACCCCAACAAGAACGAGCTAGCTACTTTCTTGCCGAGGAGATTCTACGCTTTCTATATATACATTTCTTCCAACGAATTCGCAAACGCGGCAGGCTTTTGTCGGTCTGCCATGACTGGATTCGGGAACAGACACACCCGGAACTGATTGTGTTAACATGTACGGCATTGCATCACGCACTGACAGAGTGGCAAAGAAATGGAGGTTTACCTCCAACAAAGGTTGCAATCGATGACCTCGAACTTGGAATCCGGCGCAACAGGCCAGAGTGGGAGTACTACTTCAATCGACATAATGACGGCGGTAAGTATGGCCTTCACAATATATGCAATTGCTGTAACAATTCGCAGAGACTTACACTGATCTCATGAATATTTGGAACGATCTCTTATCTCTATTGAGGTTGAAGGTAATCAAGTCCATAAGGATAGCTCTCAACAACCCCATTCTACATGAGAAAGGAGCCAATAACATGCCACCCGTTACCAAGCCTCGTCGAGTGGTACTAAACAAGGCTGCGATGACAGCCTTGATGATGGAGCCGGACATTGAGACTCCAGAAATTTCTGCGATTTGCATCCCCACTGCTAAAGATTTATCTTTCCATGCTGTGGAAGGGATTGATGATGGCGACCATGATAGCGACAACGAGCATGATGACATTCACACTGCCAGGAGTCGTGCTCAGCGACATGGTGGTCTCCAGCTGGATAATGATCAGGTCGAGAATGAGGAGGATGAGGATGATGATAATGTCGAGAATGAGGAGGATGAGGATGAGGATGAGGATGAGGATGAGGACGTAGAGTCGGAGACGGTGGATGACTGCGAAGGAGAGAGTAGTTTAGGGGATGTGCTTCAAGCTGGCTGTGACGTGTAGCATGACGTATGGAACGAGCAGAGAGGATGTGCTTCAGGCTGGCTGCGACGTGTCGGAAACTGTATATATTAGAGCTTAATTTCAAACTTCGTTAACAGTAACGTCACTGCACTGTATCCGTCGCCCGTGATGTGAGTGCAATTCAGGGCATCGTATAAACGTCGCATGCTGTGAACATTGCGTTATGTCAAGGTGTACTTTGCACACATGCGTCACATGAGTATGAGCACACTGCATGGCTGCGACAGTAAGAATTATGTGCACTGTATAGCTGCGACAGTAAGGAACGCTGCGTCAGGAGGTGCAAGCGCAACGCCAGGGGTTGTGTATACGCACGTGCAGTGTGACTCTACGACGAGGATCAAAAAGTTTCGTCTGAAGCGTCTGATACGCGCTAAACCTTCCGGCGTCCGGAGCGCGACATGGTTTGTTTCCCGATGTACTCATGTGATGCATGAGTGCAATGTACACCTTGACATAACGCAATGTTCACAGCATGTGACGTTTATACAATGCCCTGAATTGCACTCACATCTCGGGCGACGGATACAGTGCAGTGACGTTACTGTTGACAATGTTTGATATTAAGCTCTAATATATACCGTTTCCCGTTCTAAACACCATGCTACACGTCGTAGCCAGCCTTCTAAACTACTCTCTCACCTCGTTCCAAACGCCATGCTACACGTCGCAGCCAGCTTGAAGCACATCCTCTAAACTACTCTCTCCTTCACAGTCATCCACCGACTCCGACTCTACGTCCTCATCCTCATCCTCATCCTCATCCTCATCCTCCTCATTCTCGACATTATCATCATCCTCATCCTCCTCATTCTCGACCTGATCATCATCCAGCTGGAGACCACCATGTCGCTGAGCACGACTCCTGGCAGTGTGAATATCATCATGCTCGTTGTCACTATCATGGTCGCCATCATCAATCCCTTCCACAGCATCGAAAGATAAATCTTTAGCAGTGGGGATGCAAATCGCATAAATTTCTGGAGTCTCAATGTCCGGCTCCATCATCAAGGCTGTCATCGCAGCCTTGTTTAGTACCACTCGACGAGGCTTGGTAACGGGTGGCATGTTATTGACTCCTTTCTCATGTAGAATGAGGTTGTTGAGAGCTACCCTTATGGACTTGATTACCTTCAACCTCAATAGAGATAAGAGATCGTTCCAAATATTCATGAGATCAGTGTAAGTCTCTGAGAATTGTTAAAGCAATTGCATACATTGTGAAGGCCATACTTACCGCCATCATTATCTCGATTGAAGTAGTACTCCCACTCGGGCCTGTTGCGCCGGATTCCAAGTTCGAGGTCATCGATTGCAACCTTTGTTGGAGGTAAACCTCCATTTCTTTGCCACTCTGTCAGTGCGTGATGCAATGCCGTACATGTTAACACAATCAGTTCCGGGTGTGTCTGTTCCCGAATCCAGTCATGGCAGACCCACAAAAGCCTGCCGCGTTTGCGAATCCGTTGGAAGAAATGTATATATAGAAATCGTAGAATCTCCTCGACAAGAAAGTAGCTAGCTCGTTCTTGTTGGGGTTAGCGACGCTACATGTTGCAGACAGAACTCACATGGGGTTGAACTCACATCAGGTTCATTCGTATGATCGCATTGGTGCACAATGAATGTAAAATCTGAAAGAATTCGGTCAATGTGTATGCGGTGCTCATCATCTTCGTAACGGTTCAAGTTGTATAGTCTCCCTACACACTCACGGGCCTTCTTGATCATGTGGGATCTGACTGCATTGCAACTGTTGTTGATCTGACATACGTTAGTCTGTGAGAATGCAATTCTGGGAGATACCTAACTATCTTGAGACACCCCTTCTGATGTTCCTGGAAGCTAATATTGACTCCTTCCTGCCTGCATGCCTTCGGCCAGGAATGCTCTACTGACTTTGTGTTGGAAACAATGTTAGTCGGTATCTACCACTCTCGGAATCGTATAAGCTACCATTACAAACTCAGTGTCAGTTGGAAATGGAGTCTGGCTCAGCAGTTGCTTCTCCATCAAGCGACACATTGTTTCCAGTACAGCAGTAACTCGAAGGTCACCTGGTGCAAGGACACTTCGACTGCCATATCGTTGTTTACTGCTGACCGACAGACTCGACGATGTCCTCGGCGGAGACGATGGGATGAGTTGTGAAACCGATGATGATGGGTGTGGACTCCGGAGGTGACTAAGGTTCATCGCTGAACGAATAGCGACGTTGGAAATGACACTGGGTGATGGCGACATTGAAATGGAGGCTTGATTCGGCAGGGGCAGAGACGGTTTCAGGGCTGGATTTGGTGCGGGTGTAGATGCTGAGGAGACCTAAGTATTCGAACCTTCGTTATGTGAGGCTGGAGCCTTCGTCCGCTTTCGCTTCTGCTTGTCAGCCTGCAAAGTGAGTTTCCTCTTATGACCGTTAGCTGGCATTGGGGAGAAAACTGCAGGAGTGGCCGGTGCTTTTGGAATTGAGGATGCGGCCTGGTGCAGTGGCTTGGTTGTTCGGGTCATTTTCAGAAGGCAGGAATATCAGAAAGGGTGGAATGTCAGAAAGGTGGGAATGTCAGAAAGGCAGAAAAAGAGTGCAGTTGCGATGTAGACGGAGGGCAATGCAGTGTGGAAAAGGACTGACACGTCGCTGAGCATTGCACCTGAAAAGTTTTCACATAAAGGGGAAGATTCACACGATTTCGTATCAGCTTGTCACGACAGTGTTGTGTACGATTAGTCAATCAAATACCATTAATGCCAACAACACCCAAGAACACACAAACGAGACTAAAAACAACTCTGTAAAATGCAAAAACGACTCCATCCGACCCAAAGAAGAAATGCAAAGACCCAATCTAATCCAACCCCCAAACGCGAACCTAATACGTGTGTCAGTATGCTAGTCATTTACAGCACTGTTGGACATACCGAAAACCATTACTCAAATTGCTGACCTATCCATGGAAGAATCAAATGCGACGCCTCGAGCTGTGTGAAGCTCATACCGGAATTGACATTTTGGTGCGTGCCAATTGCCACCAACTCCGACGACTCTTCAACACCCACCGACACCGACGAAATGTCACACATTCCACCAAAACCAGTGCCATTTGCGACCTCGCCTCCCACTGTTCCTGTAACTCCACCGCCGCTCGCGACGTCGTCTCAACAATTTGTGCTGTCTCCGCCATTCGTGCAACTCTGGCACTCATTGACTCCTCCAGGAGATACGATGACACATCTTGGAGAGAGGCACACTCGACGTGGTGAGTAGCAGTCACCTCCGGTTGTGTCATTACCGAGTCGTTTATTGCCGAGTCGTTTATTGCCAAGTCGTTTATTGCCAAGTCGTTTATTGCCAAGTCGTTTATTGCCAAGTCGTTTATTGCCGAGTCGTTTATTGCAACGACTCTGGGAGCAGGTGTCGGGCTCTCTGCCTGTTCGGAGGACCTAGGTGTTACCGGGAGAGACGATCGTAGTGGTGGTGGTGGTGGAGTAGCTCTTGCAATCCTTGGAGGCGCAACAACAATTGCCTTCAGAACAGCCAAAACGATAAGAAGGGTTGTAAGCTGTAACGGAAAAGAAGGTCTTAACAGAGTCGTCGCCATTGAGTTGAGTCGCATTCCACAGCTGCAAAGAGGTTTCGCCGGGCATGAATAGACACCCAAGGATGCAGCTGACATCTCTAGCAGGATATAGGCGACCCACAGCACGGTGTACGGCCTTTGCGGTGAGCTTCTCGACTCGTGTGAGATGCCATCTATTCGCGGTGTGGTGAACGAATATGCCGTCCCAACGGTCGGAGCTTTCAGGGCCGTAGTTTTCAGGGTCGACAATGCAAACCCTGAACGGGTATATAGGCGTTGGACTCGTAGGGAGGGTATTGGTGGAGATGTCATCAAGTTTCCGTTTCTTCTGGAGGGCAGAAGCAATGATTGTCGGTGGCGTTGCACGTTTGTGGGAGGGTGGCTGCAGCTTCGGAGTCCTGGGATACCAGGTGTCTTTCTTGACATCGCCTTTGCCACACTTGGAGTTGTCAGAGTTGTCGCAGTTGTCGCAGTTGTCGCAGTCGTCGGAGTCAGGGTCGGTATCGGTGTCGGTAGGTAAAGGTGGGTTTTCTTTGTGATATCGGTTTATCTACACCCGAGTTTTATCGAAACAGTATCGGAGAAATGCCCGGAACCCACTCCACCATTTCATGTATCGTGGTTGAGTCGATGCCCGATGCTTCCACATCCCCTGAAACTATGCAAAGTGCCTTGTAGTGACTGGGTCCAAAATAATGATATCATACATCAAGTCAATCGCGCCATCATCCTTCACACCGTGAATGGCATACATCTGAATAAGACCCCGAATGTGCTCGGCCATGAACTGCTTCGCGAAACCATCAAGGTGGAGAGTGTCCTTAATTGCATCGGTTTTGGAGGGGGTGGAAGGGATCTTTTTGGGTGGCATTGCAACGTTCTGAGCTGTAAATGAGGTGTATGAGGGGTTGGTCAGGGTTAGGGTTAATGTGTCTGAAAACAACGATGAGAGAGGTAAATGGGTAAAGATGGAGTTGATAGAGATGATGGAGAAGAATTGAAATGGAGGGATCGTACGGCAGTATATATACAGTGCAGAATGGGCCATCAAGGTGCTTGGAATCGTGTGGAGCGGCTCGCAGAAGAGTTGAAACCGTTGGTGATATCAAACATCATACTTGAAAAGGAGCTTTCCTGGGTGTAAGCCGTTATCGGCACTTCCCTTCCGGCCTGAAAGATGCACCAGATGTTTTATACGACTGTGAGTTGTTTGAACCACTTCTTTACCGTGAGACACACTCGTCATGCGAATGTTAGGTCAAAGCGTGGAAGTCTGTCAGTTTGGGTTCCTATCATACGGCAGTGACATCAAGTTCCAACATAATGATGCAGTGTGGTGTTACAAACAGTCGGAACCTGCCATATGAAGTTCGAAAGGTGTCACCGGCATCTCTGGCAGTGCATAGGCCTCTCCAGGCACCACCAACAGACACTTTGCGGTGGTATCATGAACTCTGAACACGTGTCTTGGCACACGAAACGAGTGATATCACATGTTTTCATCCGCCTTTCATATCATCTGCCTGGCCAAACTTCAAAAAAGCAAGCAACAAGCAAGTCCATGGACTTGCTTGTATTTGCCTAGCCATTAAGGTCATATTAGGCTCTGGGCGTGGCTACATCGTGACAAACTCTGTCTGCAGGATATTCCAGGGTCTTAGCATTTTATATACGGCTCTGTGAGTTTTGTACGCCATGCGGCTCCATTACCCCTGCTTGGCAACACTCATAACATTCTACCAACAGCATACACAGCCTTCAGAATTGCCTACCCCACGCGCACCATGCCTCCCATATGAACTCCGACTCGTTTCTGCCCTGTTTGCTTGAAACCTTACAAGTCTGACCTGTGGCTCTTCAAACATATCGACTGCGACCATCCTCGATATCGTGCCCAACTTCTTGAGACGAAGACAGACTCCAAGCCCCCTGAACGCGTTCGAAAAAACTCTCAGCGTTGTGTCGACGATTCGCCCAGTGGTTTTCATGTCAACCATGACCACGTTGACAATCCTGACGCTTGTCCTCCGTTGCACACGTCACCTTCTCCAGAACCATCATAATTCAACTCAAAATGCTTCTCATATCCCGATGCTGGAGCCACTGTCGCATACATTCCGACCGACGACGAGCACAAAGCTGAACAATCCATGGACAACCCCTTCCATCCGTTCGACAGTGAGAAGGATTACAATTTTGCAGAGCTGGTCACATCGAAAGGTCTTCCCACCAACGTCATCGACGACTTCCTGAAGGGCAACTGCGGCCTTAAAGAGTCCATGCGTGATTCTCTGAAATCGAATTACAACCTCTGCCAGAAAATCGACGCGATGGAGGCCGGACTTGGCCATGACTCCTGGAAGAAAGCTACGTTGCAGATGGCATGGAATGAGCAGCATCCGGATGCAATTGAGTTTTGGCACCGTGACCTTATAGAGTGTGCAAAATGGCTACTTCCACAGCCAGCATACGAGGAACATCTTATATACACACCGATATGTTGCTTCAATGATGCTGGGCACCGTGTTTACAACGAGATGCATACTGGAGACTGATGGTGGGACAAGCAGGTAAGTTTTCTTCTTAGTATACCCTTTACAATGCTCTGTACCCTTTACAATGCTTACAATTGTGTAAACAACACTACCCGTCGGTGATACGCTGGTGCCAATGATATTCATGTCTGACGGCACCCACCTCACAAACTTCTCTGGCGACAAGAAGGCATGGCCGATAGATATGACGATCGGCAACCTATCCGCAGCCGCATAAATGAAGCATACAATCCACAGCGTGTTGTTGGTCGCCCTTTTGCCCATTCCCATCAAGATGCGCGATGTCCCCTTCAAAAGAAGAAATGCTCAGAGGGAGCATAACCGAATGGTCACTCAGAACGTGCTGCAGCATGTGTTGCAACCCCTACTCAATTCCGACTCGCTCCATTCCGACTCGGAGACCCACACCTTCTATGCCAGCTGTGCGGATGGCAACTTCAGGCATTGTTATTCGACACTGGCTGCATGGATGGCCGATTACCCCGAGCACTGTGACCTTCACAACATCAAGAATGGTGTATGCTACTGGTGCGAATGCCCATTGCAGGAAATGGGTAATCTACCCCGCCGCCGACAAGAGTGACACAACCTCCGGGATCATAATATCTATCGTATACTCTCAGATTCAAATACACCCGTGAGCATCGCCGATCTCAAACGCCACGATGTCCATCCAGGTTTCAACATCTTATGGTATCTCGATTTCGTTACAAGCGATCTTTGCAAGCCTGATCTACTCCACACGATGCAAATTGGGATGTTGAAGCACCTCCTGACATGGCTTCACAAATTTCTTAAGCAGCATAAGCGGCTTGACAAGTTCAATGATATTTGGCTCCCGGTGGCTGCATACCTTGATATGACGAAGCCCAGATGTGCATATGAGGAGGTTTCGCGTTGGAACGGAGGAGAAATCAAGACGATGACACGATTCCTTGTGGGTGTCGTACGCAATGCTCTGCGTGACCAAAGCCCCTCTCAGCGCAATGTTTTTGACCGTGTAGTTGAGTGCTCTCGCCATCTTATTGAGTTATATTTCTATTGCCAGTATGACTCCCACGATGACGAAACGCTAGACCTCATGGACAATACTCTACGTCGCTTTCACGATTCGAAGGATGTGTTCCAACAATTCAGGGCTGGGAAACGACTTGCAGCAGAGGCCAAAGACAGACATACGGAATTGTGTGCCGAGCGGGATGCCGAGTTGGAGGAAAACAAGAACAAAACGGCGGCCTTTCGACAGCTCATTCGCGACGCCTGGAAAGGTATTATAGATGCAGAAATGGACGAATACATTGAAGAGGGTAGCGATTTCAACTTTCCCAAGATACATCTCATGCAGCACTTCCGAGAGCAGATACAACGGTACGGTTCGCTTAAACAGTGGTCGACGGAGATCGGAGAAAGTTCTCACCAGAAGCAGATTAATGACGGGTTTAATGCCTCCAACAAGACGGGTGATTATTATACTCAGATAATCAACTACTACCTTCGGAGTGATGCATTCGCTGTCAGAAAGGCCAATCGCGATGCATGGAATCGTAAACGAGCTGCTCCACAGACGACAGAGGTGACGACAGAGGTGACTGCGGAGGTGACGGCGGAAGTGCCGGCGGAAGTGCCGGCGGAAGTGCCGGCGGAAGTGCCGGCGGAAGTGCCGGCGGAAGTGCCGGCGGTAGTGACGGCGGAAGCAACCACTACCAGTAGACGTCGTTTATTGAGGTTCATTTCTCCGCAGCAGTACAAAGGAAAAGAGAAAGTCGAAGACTTTCAAGGCCTCTTGAAAACAATCAGTGACGACTTCCTCCGAAATGGTCTAAACGATGCCACCCGTTGTTTCTTACACGCCAAGCAGGTAAATATTGATTTGGATGATCTCTTAAGCAGTGCTGTTGCAATTTACCATGGATTGGAGGTAGAATTACGCAACATGCATGACAAGAGCATCATTCAGAAGCTCAGATGTACTGGAGATAAACGATGGTATTCTGGGGCTGCCCGCCATGACTGGGTATGGGTTCAAACTTCGCAACGTAAGGAGGGGCAGGAGCTGTCTCACAAGGCACTGCAGGGACGCGTACCGTACCGTATGCTTCGTCTATTCAAGCTGCGAGTTGTCCATCCGCGCGGCACGAATACCTTTTGGCTAGCATACGTTGAAGTGACGAAGCCTGCCAACGGTGGAATGCCGGAAAGTGCATCGCAGCTAGTCAGGGTAGTGAAACCATCTTCCGGAGGTGCATATGCATTTATTAGTGCAGGAAATATTGTGGGTGCGGCTCACTTAATTCCAGAGGAGTCCATTTCATCGAAGTCGGAGAATAAAGGATTCATAGTCAATAGTCATATAGACCTAGCGAACTGGAACGAGGTTTATTATATGCTGGAGGACGACTTGAATACAGCGGTGCAGAGGGTATAAATGGTATTTAGAACTGTAAATAGACTTAATAAACATCACTTTGCCACCGAACACCAAGCACCGATATGCCACCAAGCACCAAGCACCCATAG
>MU122272.1:32817-74362 GCA_014904905.1 Wilcoxina mikolae CBS 423.85
AAAGTGATGGTTCGATGAACGTGTCAGCGGTCGTTGCCGAAACCTGTTTTCTGCGTTTGCATACAGACCAGAAGAAAAGCACACGAGCTTAGGGTAGGCTACGTGGCAAAACCTGGCGGCATGAGGATAACCTATGGGATGCCTCGCACTTTAGAAAGTGCTGAACGTCAAACGGAAAAGAAGCGCAACCTACCGAGATCGAGTAATCAGCCTAACGATCGGAGGCCATAGCTATCTTAGTACAAACACTGAAGTCATAGAGAGTAGACGAGTAACTCGCTCTATAAAAGAACCACCTTTGCACCCGCAAAGTAAAACATCAAGCTCTAGCAGCAATCCACAGTCAGAACACACCAGCGGACAAGAATCTAAAATATTATTAAGTTTTCTACTTTAAGAATATATGTCTTTACATTTTCGAGACCTTGACTCTATTGTTCTCTACGCACACGCCCTTTGCGAAAGAGCAGTCACCCATCACGACTTTTGGTACGCACGTGGGTTCATTGCTCACTACGACATTGCATTTGAATACTGTCACTGGTTTTACACCGGTGAACTTCCCTCCGCCTATTACCTCACCTCGTCAGAAGACGAAGACGAAGAAGAGTCTTTCTCTGAGCTCTTGCATAACGAAGACGATTTTCAGGACACCTACAATTTCTGAAGAGTAGGCGGCCATACTTACGACGGTGCTTCAGTCATAAGTATCCCCGTAACATTCAGATACTCTTGATTTTCCCATAAATCCGAAATTCTTTTCGTTTGCCTTCCAGACTTCAACATTTTTGCCGGCATTGATGATAATCTCTCGAAGTTCTTCATCTGTCTTATCAGCCGGGTTGATAAGAGTAAGATGCTTAAAGATTTCGGAAGGTAGCTTGCTCATTAGCATAGTCCGATATGCTACTCCAAAAACCTTTGCTTTTGCGTTCAGGGTATCGAACTCCGTAATCATATCCTGAACATTCCCACCGTATCTGAGTTCGGTGAGTGCTTTGTACGCCGTTTCCTGTTGATGTTTATTGTGGAAACGAGCGTTAATTGCCGCTCGTTATGTTGACCAACTTCGAGGGTGTTTTCCGGCATGTGCCTCCGATTCCCACTGCATGTGCCAAGCCAATGCATGGTCTTCCAGCCGTCCACGAACGTACTGAATCTTGAGACCCGGGCCGGTAAACAGGTGTGGTTGGTCCGCAACAAATGCCTCCATGCTCATCCACCACACATCAAAGTCTTCTGAAGCTTTTCCCTTAAACTTCGCCGGATCTGACAGTTTGAGTCGTGTCTCTCGGCGTCCTTTTGGCTGTTGAGTCTCCGCTCTGTGACGACGCCTATCGCTGCCGTTCCTTGAGCGGTGAGACCCCGAATGGTGTGAGCCTGGTGGAGGTGGATCTCCTCCAGCTCCGCCCGCGGGTGGTGGTGGATTAGATGGCTCTGGCTGATCCTCCTCTGCCGGTGGAACTTCTCCTATTCCAATATCTGTTCCGGATCCTCCTCTTAAACCAACAACCTGTGCCACATCCGAGTCTGTAATAGGCGAAACACTTCTGCCTCGCTCCTCTGTCCGTTGTTGCCACTGCTGAATTTGAACTCGTCTGTCCGGGTGCACTGGTGTTGATTCCGAGACTTTGGCTCTCTCAAAGGCCGAAGTAAGTCCAGTATGCTCCTTCTGAAGCTTAACAACCCTTGCTTCCAGAATCTGGTGATCCATCCACGATGGTACTTCCTCCGCAAATCTTTTTTCCATTATTGCCATTTTTTCCTGCTGTATCTTCATCGATGCATTCCATGCTAACATTTTAACTTGGAGTGTCCTTATCTGGTTCTCACACTCCGTAATCCTATTCCGTAGGTTTTCAAATTCCTCCGTTGCTTCCTTAACCACATAATCATTATGACATTGAAGCACTGCCAGTCCCGTCCTCGTCTCGCTCAACACTGCGTTGAGAACCTGAATCTGTTCCTCGTGACCCACTATGGCCTGTTGCTCGAGGGCTTTGTCGGTTGCCACTTGCCGACTGAAGAGCTGACAACCTAGTCGAACGTCGTCGAATTCCGCCTCGATGGCTTCTTTCTCGCTGTTGCAGGCCTCGACTAGTCGTTGGAATTCCTGATCCAGATGATTGACCTGGGCCTGCACGCTGTCGACCATCTCCGTGTCCTCGTCCTTCTTGGAGTCGAGATACTGCCTCCTCGAGGCCTCGTATTGCTCTTGTAGTTTCCTGACCCATTCTGGTAAGGGTTTGGAGGGCTGTTTGGATTTCGCGACTCCAGATGACGCTGGTGCCAACTGGTTCGCTCCTGAGAGAAGTCGGCGCCTGTTGCTGCCCATTGTGAAGTTGACGAGAGGGGAATGTGAAAGGACCGGTGACTAGTTGTCCTTGTGGAGGTGGTACTTGCTGTGGTACCGATTCTTGTTGCGATCTATTCCTCAGCCATGTATAAAAGTTGCACGTAACGCAGGTTCCGCTGCAACCTCCCCGATAATGTTCTGCGCAAAATCCTTGTCGAATATTACTTCCTTCTGGATGGTTGAGATATCGGATTGCGCAACAGGCTGGAGTATCGCAAACAATGCAGTTTGTAGTCATAAACACCCTTTTGGACGTGTCCAAAAATTTTATACTGTTACGGGGATACTTATGCCCCAAGCACCGTCGTAAGTATGGCCGCCTACTTTTCAGAAACCGTATGTGTCCTGAAAATCTTCTTCGTCGTGTAAAAGCTCAGAGAAAGATTCTTCTTCGTCTTCGTCCTCAGACGAGTCGAGGTAATAGACCGAGGGAAGTTCTCCGGTGTAGAACCAGTGACAAGATTCAAAAGCGATGTCGTAGTGGGCAATAAACCTACGTGCGTACCAGAAGTCGTGAGGGGTAACTGCTCTTTCACAAAGGGCGTGTGCGTAAAGAACAATAGAGTCAAGATCTCGAAAATGTAAAGACATATATTCTTAAAGTAGAAAACTTAATAATATTTTAGATTCTTGTCCGCTGGTATGTTCTGACTGTGGATTGCTGCTAGAGCTTGATGTTTTACTTTGCGGGTGCAAAGGCGGTTCTTTTATAGAGCGAGTTATTCGTCTACTTTCTATGATTTCAGTGTTTGTACTAAGATAGCTATGGCCTCCGATCGTTAGACTGATTACTCGATCTCGGTAGGTTGCGCTTCTTTTCCGTTTGACGTTCGGCACTTTCTAAAGTGCGAGGCATCCCATAGGTTATCCTCATGCCACCAGGTTTTGCCACGTAGCCCACTCTAAGCTCGTTTGCTTCTCTTCTGGTCTGTATGCAAGCACAGAAAAACAGGTTTCGGCAACGACCGCTAACACGTTCATCGAACCATCACTTCTTCTTTGATATCTCGACTCAATGTTAAATCGGATAGTGGGTTGCAGGGGTATGTTTACCCTCATAGACTTGCGTCGGCGACCAGCCGCTGCTATGCCACGTATCGTACTTCCATCTCGCTGTCTTTTACTCCCGTTTCAGGGCTGCAGCTTATGTCAGACCAGCTCAACCAAGAACTGCAGTTACTCGGAAATGACGACCCACACACAAACTCTCAACAGGTAGATTGAACTACCGGGGCGCAGTTAACATATGGAGTCCCTAGACTGTATAGTTATCCCCATAGTGAAGTTCCACTTCTCGAGTTCTGACGTGTGCCTGTCGGAGAGTGTAGAGGCGTACCCCGCTCTAGCCGACTGTCCCATATTGCTGATAAGGTAAAGTAATTCTGGTCGAAATGATCATGCACGGCTGGTCCGAGAACCCCCGCAATGGCGTGATCATGCTTCATCAACTCATGACATCCCTAACTATCGGGGGCCTAGGCATATAGTAGCATACCGCCCTAAGTGTTCGGGTCTGATGAATCCGCCAGCTAAGTGTCGTGACTATCGCTGTTCGATCGAGATGGTGCCCTGCCCTCGCGCGGGTTAATCATTCCGCTTTGTCCGGGCTCGGTATTGGATATGCGTAGCTTCGTCGCTCAGAGGATAGGATAACTGCGGGTGTGATGTCGACAATCCATAGTGACAGGTGGCCAACCGCAGATTGCCATGGATATCCTCCGTACCTCGTGCACCTGCTAAGGGACAACCTCTAACACTCATGCCATTGATAATGCGAAGACAGCTGAGAGGCTGTAGATACGAAAGTAGCACCTGAATTTGCAGCGTAGCTGACAAAGTCTCTGATGTCCCTTACGATCGAAAGGATACTATTTGCCTGGAAACAGAGAGATCGAAAGGATACGATAGGTCTGGACCACAGAAGTCCGAAGGACTGATGTCAGTAGGAATTCTATTCGACTGAGTTAGAAATCTACACGGAAAGATGCGGAAGATCTGGTAGAGTAGTCAAGGACAGGAAGGACTTTGGTGCCAAAGGAAGATTAGGTAGAGAAGCTCATGAGAAGAGCGTAGATAGAACTTGAAGTAATTGTGAGAGCGAGAGGATAGAGGTATAAAGACCTCTAGAATCTCTGAGGGTAGAAGGGCAAACTTCTTGAAGAGGAGAATAAGCCTTAACAATATATGCATTAGAAAGCCAATCATCTTTGTCGTGAATCTTTATCTTTAGTGACTTTCACATCCTGAGCGAATCTTCAAAACTTCCATCATAAGCAAAGTCCTGAAAGCAGTAAGGATACTACTTGTACTGGTAAACCAGGAGTGACACTCCTGGTGTTACACTGCAAAGAATGACTCATTATCCTCGGCATGTATGTTCTGATATCATCCAATGTGATGCTTCTTTCCTTTCTCAATTGGAAAGGAAGGAAACACATAACCGTCTGCCGATACAGCCTTGATTGCAGTGATGAATTCTCCAGTACCATCCTGCTTGATATGGGGATTGTTTCTTCCCTGGCAGGTGATAACCTTAGTTTTTTTAGAGTATTCCATTATAAAGCCCTTCTCATCCTCATTGGTAATTGCACAGGGCTTAATATTGTTGTTGCAGATAAGGTTGCTGAACTTGCAGTAGTGATCAAGAATAATATGGGAATTACTTGCAAAAGGTTACTGGCAATCAATTCGGCTAGCAAACTTGGTAGCCAGAACTACATGTCGGTTCAGAAAATGAGTGATCCAGTTCTTCCTACATTGCTGATCTGCTCTTCACTCATTTGCACTTGTCGTGCTCACTCATTCTTTGCTAGGGCTTGGACTTTCTGCATGAGGTGATCTAGCCAAGGGAGAAAGCCAAAATCATCTAACTTCAGGATCCACCGTACAATTGCCTTCTCAGCAGCAGGGCTGAGATTTGCTCGCCAGCATGTACCTCCTGGCGTGATGTCCGACTATTTTTGCAGTGTGCCAAAGTACCTTTTGGGATCTTATAATAGGTTGCTGCTTAGTGTAAGGATTTAAAGGTTCCCTTCTCCAGATCCTGTAGCGTCTTCTTGATTTTCTCCTCAGTATCTGGGATTGAGTGATCCTTGACATGTGGCATTGTTTAGGTAGAGGCAGAGAAACACTAACGGAGCAGACTTGAGGGGTGGCTTGAGCGGTATGGGTGACGGGGCGGGCAATTGTCGGCAAGAAAGCGGGGCTACACCTGATAAACTACGGTTACCCGGCCTGTCTCGCTACCCAGGGATGTCTCGCTTCCCAGTGCCGTACGTTACCAATCCCATCGCAGTTCCTTCCCGCATGACTTGTCGTCCAACAACTCTAGTCACCTTTATCCTCTCCTCTACCCCTCGTCTTCTGCTTGCCTTCTTCCTCCAACAATCGTCACATCAACATCTTGCAAAATGACCGACGACTCTCACCGCAACGATTCCGACAACGACTACTCCTCCCTACCTGTCTACTTCCGCGACCTACGAGGTCAAAACCCACAGCATATTATCGATGCTTTTACCCAAGCAAACTCTGGCCCGATTACCAATGCCATTGCCACCTCCCTCGGGGCCTTGAGCCATATCGACCTTCGTGCTCTGACCGAGCGCCTTATAAACACCCTTAGCGACCGCGAGTTCAGGGACCAATTCCTCCGTGCCATAACGCAGCACATCAAAAACCACCCATATCAAACTGCATTCTTAGTTGTCGGGGTCATACTTCTGATGAACCCCCTCGCCATCATCGGCTTCGGATCGTTAGGGCCCGTTGCCGGTGAGTGTCTTCCGATGATTTTACGAGTGACGGGCTGATTGGCTGGCGCAGGATCGATTGCGGCAGGCTGGCAAGCGACTATGGGAGGTACTGTCGCCGCCGGAAGCGCGTTTGCCACCCTGCAGGGCATGGGAATGCTGGCAGCGGTTGCTATTCCGGCGACTGGTGCCGCTATTATCGGTACTACGGCTGTGGCCGCGGTGGCAACCCAACAGGGGGTTTGGAAAGGTGCCAATGCGGCGGGAGCTGAAGTGGAACGCTGGGCGAAAGGTGATTATGGGGAACCGGTGACGAAATGGTGGAATGGAGATTACGGTGAGCCTATAAAGAACTGGTGGGGAGGTACGGAAATGCCAGTTGCCAACTGGTGGGGGCAGGTTACCCGCAGAGATTGATGGAGACCACGGTCATCAGAACTAAATGACTCTTGCAAGCTTGGGGGATAGCCATGGGGGGAGACTTGGAATGTGGACAGGCACTTAAGTAGCTATTATTAGTTATCGGAGGGGGATATTTCAATGGAATCTTATTCGAGTTTGAAAATCTATTTGCAGTGTGCAAGCGCAGTGTAATATAAAAACGGCGCAGGAGTGAGAGGGGGTGTAGTACTGTCCATCCTGGATTTTCTGACGCGGTAAAGCGCGCCTGACGGTTCTTAACACATTTGGAAGCGAGCAGAATTGCATACATGCTTAGCCACAGCGCTGCGCAGTGAATTATACATCGAAAGTCCGCTCTGGGTATAGGCTCGAAACGTCCCGAGTTTTCCCCCGCTATAGCTACTTAAGTTGCTGCCATCTTCTAATATTCATATCTATATGTTGCCGCACTAGTATCAACCGTCGACTAGATAGTAGCACTGAGAGCCTCCGATAAACTACCAAAAGTATCTCGCCGAAAGAATGCGCAGTACTCCCACCAGCTAGAATGAAATGGTGTAGACTCGGGCGTGAGTGCCGAATTGTGCGGACGGTTCCAACCCCAATGCCCTACACTCAGTGACTGTGCCGCAGATAGACCACATGTACTCTGCGTACAAACACACCAGTACTGCCGCCTCAGCTAAGCCGGGCTTGGATTAGCGGGAAAAGGAGGTTCTAGCAACAAGTTACAAACTTCCAATTCGAGGCCGCCGGTCGCATCGTCCAATCCGCAGTCCGCATGATCAGGCGGCAAACAACACAAGCATTGCCCCTCCTTGCAAGTTTGTCACACACCCTTCATCTCGACCACCCCACTCCCACTATTTCTTCTGGGACTTCGCTTCTCTTCTCTCTCGCTTTTACTTCAATATCCTGCAAAATGGCAAACTTCCAATTCGAGGCCGCCGGTCGCATCGTCCAATCCGCAGTCCGCATGATCAGGCGGCAAACAACACAAGCATTGCCGCTCCTTGCAAGTTTGTCACACACCCTTCATCTCGACCACCCCACTCCCACTATTTCTTCTGGGACTTCGCTTCTCTTCTCTCTCGCTTTTACTTCAATATCCTGCAAAATGGCGGACTCTTCCCCTCTCCCCTACTACTTCCGCGATCTCCAGAGCCAAAAAATGCCAGAAATAGTGGCTGCATTTATTCAAGCAAATCCCGGGCACCCAGTTATCAAAGCCATCAGCGAAGCTCTTGCGGACTTGATCCATACGACCGATCAATGTAGTACTCTGACCACGCAGCTTTTGGGTACTCTAGACGACGTTAAATTCAAAAACCAATTTCATCGCGCCATAAAACTTCACATGGAAAATCACCCACTCGAAACTACTTCCGTAGTTGTTGTGATCGTGATGCTGTGCAATCCCCTCGCTATGCCAAACTTGAAGCCTCCTAATCTCACCGCTAGTGAGTATCATAAACCTTCCGTTGGGTTACGGAATAAGTATTGATAGATGGGCTTAGGTTTGATTGCGGCAGCCTGGCTGCGGAATACCAAAGGTTGTGAGGCGGCCGATAGAGCATTGCATATCCTGCGGAGCATGGGAATGGTGGTAAACCGAACAGCTGTTGTCCGCAACCTCACTCACGAAGAGCGCCAGGCCATGCTTTCCGCAATCCAAGGACAGAATTCCATCCTCTCCATTCGTAAGCTCTTCGACAAACTCATCGCCACTGCCACCGATCCGGAATTCTACCGCGCCTTGTTTCACGTGGTTATAAACCACGTAAAGGAGCACCCATGGCAAGCCGGCATCATCACTGTGGGTCTCGTACTGATTCTCAATCCCATTGGTCTTGCCGGATTCGGCGCTTTGGGACCTGTTGCTGGTGTGTTTCTTTGGACGATAAGATGAAATGATGGAGGCTGATTAAGTGATAGGAAGTTTGGCTGCGGCCTGGCAAGCGACATATGGGGGCTATGTCGTAGCCGGAAGCCTGTTTTCAGTCTTGCAAATGCTTGGAATGGTCGGGGCAGTGGCCATTCCCATGTCTGGACTTGGTTTGGTTAGCGCTGCACTGATATTTCCGAAATTGAAGGGGTGGATTGAAAGTACTGTTATACCTGCTCTAATGATGCAGTGGGAGGGACTGACGTCAAAGGTGAAAGGATGGTGGGAGAGATTTTTTGGAGGGGGTGGGCACGATCATGAGGATTAGACCTGCCACACGTTCCTTGGAGCTTGTGGAGTGTTAATAGACGCTGATTATTATTAGGCGGAGTCTTTAAGTTGTAAGCTCAAGCACCAATAATCACTCGGAATTGAATTCCACCTGCGATTTTTTTTTGAAAACTCAAAAGTTAATATATGAAGCGGCTACTTGGGAAGGCAACATTGTGGATATCGCAGCTTTGTTCTAGAATGGTTGTGGGCCTTGGACGATCAAATTAAACCGTCCATGAAGACCCAGTGCCACGCGCATCAGAGTTGTTAGGTGGTGCACCGATGGTCCTTTTGATCCTTTTGATAGTCCATTTTAAAAAATTCCAGTGTGGTGTAAAATCGAACCAAAAGGTCCATTGAAAGTAGCTCTGGAGCTACTTTCTTAACTGATCAGACGGAAGTTTGGCTCTCTACTATGTAAGCTCTCTCCTGGGTTTACCATCTGCTCAAGTTCTTATAATTACCCCGCAGGACACGTACAGCATGGCCATTCCACAACCGATTGCTTATTTCTATTCTCCCATAACATATTTTACCCATTTCCGTCTCTTGCTACCAGCGATTGCCCGCTTCCCTGCTGGAATCCTAGTCCGATCACTCTTCCCTGCTCATCCATCCTGAAACTTACTCTGGACTCTTGAGAAAGTGTGGCATGGTACGTGGGCCTTAAATCAGCTCGTGTAAGTATGACAATCACGGCGGGCGCGCTTTGTTCATGGACCAAGCAAACACGAATGGTCTGAAAGATTGGAGGTGTGTGTGGAATACGTGGTCTGGATTCCTCCGTCAATTAGACTAGTGGGGGGCGTAGGTCCTATCTATTTTTTATTTTTTTTGTTGGCGGTCAGAGAGATGGTAGGATTTGGGGTTCCCTTTGGTGGTTTTGGGGTGGGACAGGATTTCGTACTGTATAAATATGTCGTGGCCGCTTGCGGCGCATTAAAAAAACAGACTACCCCATTACGCCCCATTACCCCACGCGGATCTGATTGACGGGATGGCTTACTGCCAGGGCCAGTGCATATGGATTTTCTGCAGCAAGGAAGTCATCAGTCGATTCAATGCGGGGTAGATTGCTTGTTAGGATAGCTACTAATTTGTGATAAGATGCTTTCGAGCTAGCTGATCATCCTTCAAGGTTGTACTCGATGTTCCCAGTGATGCCGGGGCCTAGGCAGCGGGATTGTATTTAGAACTAGTGCACAAAGTACTCCTGAGGTTTATCCAAACACAGAGTTGATATGACACAGTTTGGATAGGAATCTGCTTGGGTGGTAACGTCCCTGAATACCTGTTCTTGGTAGTTATGTGTGCGCAGTTGGATCCTGAGTTGTGATGCTACTTCAGTCTATCATGATGGGTTGTGTGATCTTCAGCAAACTGAGAACCGAGCTCTCTACTTTATCTCACAAGCCCAGGTTAGTCAACTAAAAAAGTTCTGGTTATCGGTTAAGTTTGTTCAATTCACACCTGCAGTACTTTCCCAAAATTACTATTTATTCCCTCCCTCCTTCTGACCGAACCCCAGAATAATTCATCAACTAGCTCCAGCAGACATCAACTGTTTCTTTTCTTCTTTTATCTTGGTTTATTCCTGCTCCAACCACACTTCATCCTCCCATTCCTCAGTCTGCATCACCCCATACTTGTCGTGCTGTGCTTTTCGCGATCTGTTCGCCTTTCTTTTCCCCCTTTTCCCTGGGATGTGCCAACATGCCGACTCCAAACTTTCCCAACCCTCGTCTCTGCTGTAGAGCCCACCCTTGTTCGCGACCCTAGAACTGACCATGCCTCTCCATCCACGCTTTTTGGAACAGGCATTGTCGTCACGGGACTTGTACTTTGTGAGCTTCCTGCGGTACTGATTCCACGGGAACGTTTCGCAGAGCTGATGCCCCGAGAAGAGGTTTTGGATGGATCTGGCATCTTTGTCGTAGGGCGAGAATCTTGGTCGTCGATTCGGATTTTGGGAGACCTTTACGCGTTGTCAGCGCCGGACCACGTCCAGCTGACTTAGAAGGCTATTTCATGCCTTTAGTTGTGTTTCCAGTTGGGGCAATTCTCACAATAAGATCTTACAGTGATTTGCGCTTTCTTTTTTTCGCGGGCTTGGAAATGTGTGCGGGATTGACAGGCAGGTCCTCGGTGGTTGATTCGGCATTTGTGCGGACAGGTATAGTCTTCTGGAGGGGGGTGCGTGTTGCCGCTGTCGGATTGTGTCTTCTTGCCGACTTCAGATGCATTTCAAGACCCACCGCGTTTTTGAACTGTTTGTTGCAATCTCCGCAGTAGTTACTTTTTGCGGACTTCGGTCTTAGTTGGATCTCCGTTTGGTGAGGAGGCTGGTACTTGGCAATCGATTCGACTCTCTCGCTGGTGGGTCTGGTGGTAGGAAAGGCGTGCGCTGCTGAAGCCGGATTATGTCTTTTTGCCGACTTTAGATGCCGTTCCAGGCTTCCTATGGTGTTGAAGTGCCTGTTGCAATCCCTACACCAGGTCCCTACCGTGGCTTGCGGTTTGGGAATCCATGGGTTCGGCGTGATACGACGAATATTTGCGACCTGAAGGTTTTCGAGGTGCTGTAAGAGTTTGCAGCCGCTCAGACGATGCCAACTCAAAATAACTTCGGTGGGGAATGATTTGTCGCACTCCTCGAAGCGATGGATATGAAGGTTCATTGTGGAAATGGGACGTCGACAGCTGTGTGATTGATCAGACAGAATATGGATGGAATGGGATGTTTTATCAGCGCCTGTAAATATGAACTGTTCAGCTGATAGCAAGGTAGTGTAACACACCCGCAGACGCAGCATGCGTAACATTAAATGCCTGCTCTTCCCCGCACTGGCGAAGACTGAAGCATCCGTATCCGTCTATAACCGGACCAAAGATTCAAAGGTTGCAGCTATTCGTTGATGGAACGCAGGGCCTTGTTTCGGTCAACCGGCCACCAGCCAACAGCCGCCAACCATGACCTCTCAAGCATGCATAGCGGCCTGTAGAGATGTGCAGCGCTCTTCACCAGTGCGGGGAACGCAATTCGCGCACAAACAAACAGCGGACTGCCGGTTCTGGGGTTAGAATGCATGGATAATCGACGTTTGAACCACACACCCATAAGAGTTAAGCTGAGGGCTGGAGTCGCGGAAGGGACCCCACCAGAGGACTGGGAACAAATCAGAAATGCGAGGAATAAATGACTGGCAAGTGCTCACTTACCCGGTAACTGTCAGCGGGTCGAAAGGGCGTGGCCATGTAGCACTGTAGACGCACATGTAGCTTGTATTGCTCTCGTTCTTCCGGGTGAAGAGAATAAATACACAGTTCTCCACGTTGAAATTCATGGGAGAAGCATGGCTAGTTGGCGAGGGAAGAGGAATAACGACTTGCTGGATTTTGAGAGATTTGGAAAGTTATCGTGTCATAAAAATATAGTATCAGACATGAAGTCATGTACAGAGGTAAAAAGAGCATTAGAAGGTTAAAAAAAAACTATGTGTACTCTTTGGTTGGCTGTTTATCGGCTATGCGATTGAAGGCCGGACTTGCTCCAACTGAACGGATTGGGCCCGAATCACGTGAGTGGGTGATAGGTGATGAATGCGGTCTCATGCAGAATCCCAGACAGGATAAGAAAAGGAAAGGAGGACGAAAAAGAGTGCCGTAGATTTTGTTCTTCCACGACAGGATGTAATGAATTTCGGAAGTCGTATCAGTAATGAAGGGTGGTGTCGTTCGCGGTGCTTTTGACGTGAGCTAAGTACCACGTGTATAAACCCTATACCCTAAGTTACGTCAAATGTACAAAGTATCCATAGAGAGAGCCGCAGTTAAGTACTAATTTCAAGTTTAGGGATTTCATATAGATTTTCGAACTAATTTTTTCATTTTCGAGTGAGACGGCTTTTGGTTGATTCCAAGCGTCACCTGATTTAGGTCGAGGATCTGTTGCGTCGCGTATGATAATGAGCTTCAACAATTTCTGCTCGTTAAACCCTATGGTACAAGGAAAACGTGATATACGCTTTTAAAATGCGTAAATCACGCATTTTGGAGGTTTAAATGTATAATTCAAAATAAAGATGTGTTAAGCACGCGTTTTCAACTACCAAAAACGTGATTACGCATTTTTAAAATACCTAAAACGTAATAACGCATTTGAAATATTTAAAACGTAATAACGCAAAACAATTTTTAAAAAATATGGCATAAGTAATAAACTTTTGCATTTCTAAATAACCGCGCATTTTAAATTTTATCTATATCCAAGAAATGTTAGTGCTTTATCAATTAGGTGTTAATGCGTAATTACGTACCTAGGTATTTTTGGCACATAGAAAAATTTGAGTGTGATTTTTCACCACTAAAATAAATACTGTGGACCTTTATATAATTTTGAATGAATCCCTGCACAGGCTGCTGCCTGACAGGGTGATCTGAGAGTACAGGCAGCTTTTTTGTACCACAAACAGTAATAAAAGCGTAAATTGATAAAACGCGTAAATTACGTATAAGTTACGTTTTATTTTACGCTTTATTTTATGCTTTATTTTACGTTTTATTTACGTTATATTTTACATTATGTTTTACGTTTTTATTACTAACGACGTTTTATTAAAAGTATGTCTTTTTGATAAAACGTACTGTATGTTTTCCTTGTACCATAGGGTAATCATTTGATCAATTGAGCGAGCTCCACGGGCAAGTATGACGCTTGGGTAAAGGAGTTGGGAAGTGTTATTCTTCCGGATATTGTGGCCAATAATGGCCACAGAACTTCGCTCGTGTCCACCCGTAACTTACGCGTCTGGATTTCAAAATTCGCTCGGTCGAACAACACTATGAGTTGGAGTTGGGGTGGAGATAGGTATGCCTCCACCGGTGTTAGAATTTACCATCTCATGGTGGACGTGCAGTAAAGCCCACATCAAGCCAACTCGTTCGGGGATGCTATGACCAGAGTGGTAAGAACGAGTGATATATGCGTGAACCTCACAAAGTGTTGTAGCGAAGAATTGATTTGATCTGAGCGGAAAATATCCAATAATTAATATAATTTTTGAGGAGCAGTATCACCACATCAGGGAAGCATTGGTGGTGAATACCCTACCAGTTTGTGTTGGGTCAACTAGCTGCGTGTTGTGATACGTCGACAACTGGTTACATTGGAGTCATTGGACTGTATCTTCCTCTACATAACTATCATCCAGATATCTCTTTGTCAATCTGAAAGCACTGCTGCGAACGTGTCCCGAGCAGCTTATCTCTTACTTCTTTAATGGCTCGTCAAACGCTCCAGTTCGCACAACGAAGTTGGTTTTTGATCGGTGTGATCGAGATACAAGAGCTTTACCATCGTAGTTACTTATTTCTCATTGGACTGATGGGTAGATCATCATTTGCAGACGATTCGGTGGTTGGTCACTCCGGTATTTAAACAAGCTATCAGTTCCTTGAGATGTGCACTAAACACCCAGACGATTAGAAAGCTAGGGAGGTATCTCGCCCTAGATATCCAGCAGATCTCGTAAAAGAGAATCCGGGATTACATCGCTACCCAATCCAACATCGTACGGCCCAGATATTCGAACAGAATCTACGTGAGCAATGTGAGTCCTTCACCATCCCAACAACTATAAGCATTATCACGAACTCCATTGGATTCGAATTTACTTGCCATAGGTGTGGAATGTGATCATCGACATATATGAGAAGCAGCCGCAGCCTAGATAATTAGTGCTTACCTCGCGAACCATCTACAGAGTAGATATTAAATATTTGATTTCTGTATCGAAATTCGCAAACCCACCACTATAGAGTCTAGATGTAGGCCGTTGTGTGTTGGTTCCAGGCTGTATTGTGAAATACGGCATGTATTTTTTTCTCTTGACGACCAGCCCAAAACTATGATCATTGCAAAAATACCCCGCGTGCATCCGGCGCTGTACGACTACGTACATGCTAGAAAGCCACCATGGGTCATCCCCCTGCTTTGACGACGCCTTGCATGATGCCACTGCTGAACCTCAGACACATTACTCGGTACAGGAGGAAAGTATAGCAGTGCAGGCGCCACCTCCCATGTATCGTTTTGGTGGACCTAGCCGCGGAAAGGTACTCCAAAGGTGCATTTTGTGTTGCTGTACATTCCCCTGTACCGTGCACACTCGTTACAACCAGTTCTTGATACCAGCACCGGATTCCGATTTATACTCACCACTCTCAAACAGAAATGACTAACTTTTCAACAAGTTCAAGGAGGAGTTTGCCATTGTCAGAAGCAACTACGCCATTGAACTCAGTGAACTGCTTATCACGACCAAACAGAGCGGCTGATGATCAGAACAAGCAGACCCGAGTGCATCCGCCCTTGGATTCTCCAAGATAGGAACGTAGGAATGAATGCGGCAGTTGAAAGTGATGTTTTCGTTCTCTTCTTTATAACGGCCTGCGCAGGGGTTGAACTAGTTGAGTCATCTGCTAGACTATAGTCGTTATCATGATGGTTATATATGTAGTATGTAAAACAATGGGACCAAAATTCAAACTTGAATCTTGTGGTGTAGTCTAGCGTAAACCCGCCCGAATATTGGGGTAAAAGGTCAGTCACTTTGCTGAAGGCGATTGACTTTTTGTCTGGTAGATCTAACGAGGAATTGAAGGGAATTCGAAAGGTGTTCGTAAGGAACATATTGCGTGGTTAACCAAGGGGTTGGTAGAATTTTGGGCAGGTACGCTAGGTGGAAAGTGTAGTCTGAGACGTATCCTACTTGGGGTGAGTTCGCTGAAGAGGCGACTATAATCGCGAGATATCCACTGGAAGAAAGACTGGGGATTTTCTGAACCCGAAAATCTCCACGCGGTGTGGCCAATTAGCCGCCCAGATCGAGTGAGCTCATAATTGACTTGTTGCTGCCGAGTATTCACGAATTGGGTCTATTCAACCGGCGAACTGTAATTCTGCGGATCTGTACGAGGACTGGAATCATCCATTTGCTTTCGGCAATCGCTCGTTGAAGGTATAATCGGGAGGCCGGCTTTCGTTGCGGTCCAAGCCTCATCCTAACCTGTCTGGCCGTTCCCGGGAGACTGCCACGGGTAGCAAGCAGAATCAACCGCAGATGTATGTTGTCGGATTCCTCATGCTTAGTGTATTTGACCAGAGGGATCCGGGATCGGGGTTCGCTTTGGCCAGTGCGCAGAGACGGGAAAATACTGCGACACGATGCGATGGTCAGTCTTCTGCAAAGTCCGAAGCAGAACTCGTACATACGTGTGCTCTGGGACTGTGTTCCCGGAAGTGGCACAACACGTCTTTGAAGCAGATTTTGGTGGGAGGGATTCAAGTGCCGGCAGGAGGCGATTGCAACGTGGTCCATGTCACAATGGTGATCCTGTGGGGAAAACACAGTGCGTTTCTGTATGCACGTTTGAGCCGGACATCGATTGACACGGAACGATTGGATGTCAAATGGTCTGTTGCAGACGATTTCCCGCCTTACGTTTCTTCTTTCCTTCAAAGAGTACTCTATGTGCAGCCCAATAGACGTGCTGGGCTTACTATTTCTAATCAATTGGACAACGGGCTGGGGTCGATGTGCAGAATTGGCAAGGATGTATATATATATGGTCATGCTTGTACGTGGGTTGTTGTTGTGGTGTTTGTGGAATGCATTGTGCGGGTGGTGGTGGTGGTTGTGCCATAAAGGGGTCTTGACTACTAGTAGTGTCCAAGAACGCGGCGTTTCCTGCCATCGCCGACAACCGCAACACCATCACCACCATCACCACCATCACGACCTGACCACCACCAATACCACGACCACCAGCACTCCGAATCCACACCGCCTCCACGCCAGCGAATCTCCGCCGTTACCGTTGCAGCCAACTCCGCCCGCGAATTGCCATCCACCGACCAAGTCCTTCCCGCGTTCCCCGTCTCCAGACCCCCGAAGCACGCTCCATCCGTTGCATGGCCGCCGCCACCGCCGCGTAGACTGTGACCCGATCTGCGAGCAGCAGCTACTACATCGCGGCCGACTGCTTGGCTGCCCTCGACCATGGCGTCCCCCACGTCCTCCTCCTTAAACCGTCGCCGGTCTCTCCGCACCCTTCGCGCGAACTCGGAGCGTCTTGCCGAATGTGGTCATGATTTAATGCATATCGACCCATCGTCTGAGCGAGACCTCAAATGCGACATCTGCTGGCGCAATCGAGAAACACTTATTATGCGGCTCCTGGAACCGTTTGAACGCGCCTTACGTGGTGTTGGCCCTTCGGGTGAGATCGACCAGGAGGAGATCGACAGACTGGAACGGGAGGACAGGGAGAGAGAACGAGAGAGAGAGGAGAAACGGAAAGCGGCGGAGGAGGCAAGGAGGCGGAAAGAGGAAGAAAGCAAGAGGAAAAGAGAGAGGATGCGGGCTATGCAGGAAGAACGGCGGGGCAAAGGAGGGAAATTTGAGAAGAAGAAACCAAAGGTTGATCCCCCGCCACCGGAGAAGAAAACGCCAGTGGACGAGAAGAAGGACACGAATGCCTGGAATGCACAACAAGTAAAAGGCTCCGATGGGAAGTTTCTGAAGGCAAAAGGGAAAGAGGAAGGCAAAACTGCAGCGGCGACGTTGGAGAAGGCGTTAGGAGCGGATGTGATTATGAAGGACGCACCAGTGGAGATGACGAGAAAGGCAGAAGTGGAAGGAGTGGAAGAAAAGCCTCCGCTCGAAGTGGTGGCGGTAAATCCGGTGTCGGGGGAACCTGCAGAGAGGAAGACGGACGGGAAATCTGCAATAGTGGAGATGACCTCGATGACGACAGATCTTCCGCCAAAACCAGAGCAGCTACAAACGACCGCAAATACCGCTACAACTTCTACTACTGAACTACCAACTCTCCAGAACGATGATACCAAACCAGTTTTCCCGTCAACATCTCTCGATTCCGCCCCTCAACGCCTCACCGATGATACACCTTCCTCCAACTTTCCCTCGCCCCCACGATTACGATCCCGCACTTCTTCCATAGCAAATCCATCTCTACCGCCTCATCCCAAGCAAGAAGAACCAGAATCTACAATCCGCGTCGTCCAGGCTCCGGTTGAAACCCGCGCATCCCGCCGCAGAAGCAAATCCACCTCTACTCCGCGTTCGCGTTCCGTTTCAAAGTCTTCACCTGTCATACAGAAAGCAAAGAAAGCGAAATCTCAACCAAGGCGGGCAAGTGCAAGCACCGCATCTACCGCTCAACTGCCCTCTCCTGTGCAGATGCGGCTTATTCCGGTCGACTCCTCTATGTTGACAACCGCAGCAACCACATCAGCACCGGCGCCACTTTCACAGACGCCCGCTAGCATGCCTGGTCCAGAAAAGCAGCAGCATCAACGCAGTATATACAGCTTCTTCCACCCAACCAGCGTCCCGACAAGCGGGAGTTCCGGGAGTGAAAGTCCCACCACCATCTCATCTAGCACCACGGCTACTCCAATTACGACGGCTGCAGCCTCCGCCGCGGTGGAAAGGCAATCGAAAGGGGATAAAGAGGATAAGCGGGTACTGCGGGAAAGAGAGCGTAAAAAGATCGTGAAGGAGGAGGATAGTACCGGTCGAAGAAAGAGTACACGGGCCATCGCGGTGAATTATTGCGAGAGTTCGGATGAGGACGAGCCAGGAGTCTGACAGTTAGAATGATACCACCAGGATAGAGCAGGGGTGAGACACAATTGGACCACCCACACCAAGCTCGTTGCTGTGGAACTATTGCCAGCTCTCTAATAACGGAGAAGAGGTATATAGTGCGGTTGGGTGGGCGAAAGAGATACTGAACCTATTGCAGGGTCTTTGGTTGGCGGAATAAAGGACTACAGGAGCCAAGGACTCTCATTCTACCATCTTGCAGTGTTATTAGTATCTCCGAATTGGTGCTGGTTGGAGTTTGGGGATTGGATCACTTGCTATACTTTGCGATACTATGCGGAGGATGTTGTTTTATTGTAGTGGGGTTTTGTTCGTTCTTTTTACTGGTGGATAGATTCATGGATTCCCAAAACGTGAATTCGAAACGGTATGTTATTATGGTATGGATTTTTTATTTCTGTTTTATTCATTTCGAATTGTGCATTTATCACAGCCAAAAGCAGCATATTCTTGCATCATTCATGATCATTCCTAATCAACCTAACCTGTTCAAACGTTCACGTCATCCGTTGCTCATGAAATCCTCTCCACCTCCGACTTTTTCTTGATTCATGGCCGCCGGCACCTCAATAATTATCCTTCCCCCACTTATTAAATCTATCATGCAAGCTCTACACTCATTTATCAGCCCTTGTGTTTATGCCTTGCCTTTGAACCCCCTAAATTTGCACCTACCTTGGGCAAATCCACATTCGGCACAATTACCGCATTAAGAGCGCTCGGGGCCTTCTTGGGTGGATTCCTGTAGTCTCCCCCGGGGTGATACATATACTTATAATTGTTCCTGTCCGAATTCTCAATCTCGCCGTCTTTTACCGACCACGGCGACGTGTTTTCGGCGATGTTGATGCTTTCCTCGCCAAGGCGGGTTTTGGACGTCGGATTTCGGCCGAAGTAAAAACCGACGAGGGAAAACGCTGCGGTCATGATTGCGCCCAAAACCTGTGGTTGTTAGTGATGTAGGGAGGGCGGATTGAGGGGAGAGTACGTAGAGTTCCGGATCGCGGCGGGCTCCTTTAAGGAGCGAGGAGCCAGCTTGAGACGCGGAAGAGCCAACGGCAGACATGGCGATTGCGTTTTGGTGTTTGTGCTGGAGGAATTGGGAAATTGGAGGTGGTAGTTGCAGTAGGCAGATGTTGGGGAGAGGATGCTTTATGGAGGGGCACAGACGTCATGGTGAGAGCTGCGAAAGTTTATTTTTTGAGTTTCCGTGGACCGAATAGTTCCGACGAATAGTTAATATATGAGGAAATGAGGCGGAACGAAGGTAGGGTCTTCACTGTGGAAGAGTTACTTAGTTCGATATCCAATCTCATGATCATGACGCCGATATATAGCGAAGTTGTTTTGACTGCCCTCTCCCCTCCGCTAAGTCATTTTAGTTAAAACCAACAAATGATAGACCGACAGACGATTTTAGTGCAGCTATCGAGAATGTCAGATTTGGTTTAAGCAAGAGTACTTAATGTGAAGATCTCCGTGAGACAGTAATGACAAAGGCTACCGCATGTGAAGGCTGTAGACAGGTAACATAAATGCACGCTAGGCTGGAAAGCCACTTCCAATGATGCAATTTACTAGTGTAGAGAGTTAAGATGGGGACGACGGGGCGGTTTGTGACGGATCCGCGGATCAGATAGAAAGAAAGACTAAGATAAGAATTAGAAGGCTGTGCAGTATTTCTCTACTTAGCTTAGTAGTTCCAATAATTTTCGGAGGTCGGAAAGCTCGATCCTGAAACTGACTGAGATTTGTGAAAGATGCATACATAGATGCAGACGCGACGTCGACGCTAGTTTACGAGGAGGAGTAGATTGGGATCAGGAGGCATAACGGGCACTATTAAAAACCTTGTTTACAGCAAGTCATAAACAATATTGTAACTCGCTGCTGCTAGATATCGCCCCGGGCCCAAAATAAGCCGCCCACCGATAGCAACCCAGTTCAGGAGGCAACAGTGTCGCTTTGTTTATGTTCCCGCGCGCCGCATCAAATAAATTTTCCAGGTTGATACCACAAAGAAAGATGACAGACGTCCTAACCTCATCTATAGCTAGGTATCGATACAGTCACCCCAGAGACAGTATCCACCAGAGCGAGCGGCACGGGTTTTTCAGAGGTCCATTAAGATATCCAGCCATTAGTTTCACTTACTCGCACAGCCTGAGATTCCTCCATTTAAGATTTTTCCATTGAACTTCTTACAATGATGATGTATACATGCCTAAAGTGACAGTTATCACGACGTTAACCGTGTGCGGGTAAAGTTCAGGAACGATGACTCCCAGCGATAGGAATGGAGCTTGCCGGAATCGCGTGCTGGCATCCAAGCCCTTCCAGATACTTATCCACAGAATTTTCACCTACAACAAGGCTTGCTCCCTAGCGTCCTGAACAAAGCAATTCAGTTCCCTGTTGATTCGAGCTCCGAGTTTAGGGCGTGGTCATGTGACAGGAAATGGACAACAGTAAGGCTGGCGATGGGTGTAAAAAGTCGGGTCAGACGTTATACGTGCTGGAGGAAGACAGTCAGTTAGGATGGTTGAGATTAATTTGAGATGGCCCTGAACAGGCACACTAGTTGCGCTAGAGCGCCCCACTACATATCTAAGTTCAATACGAACAACATACTATCCACTAGGTACTTTTATAAATATTTTAGAGAGCTAATGCAGTGAAACTGTCCCACTCCGGAAAAGTGCCATTGCTCCTGATGCTTTAGGTCCAACATATCTAGTGAGACAGAGCTCCGTATTTCATACATAAGTAGAAATGAACACGACACAGGTAACGTATACACCGGCGATGGCACGACTCAGTTAGCCTTGTGCCCGATGGCAGTCAGATCGATCTCTGCTGTTGCTGTAGGATAATAAAATACCTCTGGTGAGTGTTGGCACGGTACATGGTTGCGTTTTCTATCAGAGAATTGATTTCCGCACCCTTCCATCACTACCATATTCCATTGCAGTGCATTCAGGTTGCAATGTCACACGGGAATCGCTACGGTATCCCTTCAGTTCCCGGACACATTATGAACACACCTAATCGAGTTGGTTCGTTTGGTTCGTGAGTCTTGCCTTGCGTGATATTACGTGACGGTACTCTACTTACAATAACGAACTGCCGGCAGAAGTAGAATTAGGGTGTCGCATCCCTGGGTCGCGGCACAGCCGATACCACTTCAACAGTACTACCTACATAGATAACAACGTCGTAACCTTTACCTACCCACGATAAATGAAGATCGCGAGCTTACAAGACGAGTGACATTCGGTATGAAAGTCATTGTATTTCACTGTTGCCAACCCTAAACCTAAGCCCTAGGCCCTACTGTATGGTATCGGTGACATTTGGACCCACATTTCTCCTGCTGACAGCCGTTACACAGCTGTATAGTGTGTTCTGTTGATGTTATGTTATGAACGCACGTATAGCGCTATGAAATACTGATGAGTCACACTCAATCTTGCATGAGAGGTGTCGAGTGATTTGCCTCTGAAGTTGACACGGAAAAAGTATCCAGATCTGTCACATGCCATGGGTGCTTTTAGAGCAGTTTTGGGTTTTGTGAAGCATCGGAGCGTTAAAACAAGCGTGTAGTTAAGCCAAGCTTTAACTGTATATCCTCTTCCCCTTCGATTCTAAAAGGGCGTGGTTCCAGACAATCCAGGTGCACACGTTCAATCGCTTGGGCAGCCCGGGACCCATCCTCGCCCCCGCTCTTAACTTCACCCCTCCGATCAGGTGTGTGAATATGGGTGGGGATTACGCGAGCTGTTACCTGTCTTGACACTCCGCGGTCATCACTCAAACGTCTTGGTAGTTGTAAGCCGGAGCAATAACGGAAGAGGCAACATGCTAGAAGTATCGCTACCATAACCATTACGATAGTTAGTGGAAGCGAAATGATAACTTGATTTTGGTATTCAACGGCCAATAATTCAATCCTTAGAAGGCTGTCTGTAGAGGGCTGTGCAGCACTTTCACTGTAAGAGAGTCGACCAGATGGCACGAGCCGGTCTTTGTGTCTTAGATATACTTAGCGGATGAAATTTTGAACGTTCCAGCTGACAGAGCTAGCGGGCGCTCGTGCAGTCTTGTCCAGCGTGAGAATTAATGACAGCCCCTTAGTAGGGTGCAGGTATTCCGGTCCCGCATAACAATTATTGCATTCATCCATTTATTGACGACAACTTGTTTAATATCGTCGAGTGATCATATGTGATCTCGCTATCTGAACATGCGTAAATACATACATCTCGGCTTTTCAGGGCTTATTTATCCGACAAGTTCTAACCTCGCTCACTACACATATTTCAGAGCCTTCGCATATTTCAGAGCCTTCGCATATTTCAGAGCCTTCTTGCACTTCATGCAAGTTCAATGTCTCATGGGCTGGCTTTTACTTCGCATATTAGTTTCGGACATTGTTTCCCACATCTGTCAAGTTACGATCTCATATGCGCTTGGAAATGGCCTGCGCAGCCGCCACCCAAACCCCGAGCGACAGCAGGGTTCCGCTTGCGTGTGTAGGCACTAATGGGTGGCATATATGGGTTGTATAAAGAATGGCTCAATGTGTGAGCCGAGCTAGCTCTAACCGATGATGCATGCCCATGTCGAGAACTTGCTTCGTTCGACACTTCCTCCCTAGAAATCGTGTTTACTGCTCAGTAGTTTGCTTTTGAGAGCCGGATATGGAGTGTTTGGAACTGAAGAACTAGTTGGAACGGGGAAAGTGCAATACCATCGTGACAACCGATACTAGGTTCATCCGTGGCGGGTGTCGGCATCACTTGCCCGAGATTGCATGTTAAAACTTCACTACGGTCCTATGCATGCGTTCAATCCCCATCCTACAAGAGCAGGTTCAAGCTATGTCCGTCCTCGCGCTCTTAAATTCTGTGAAAACTATTTGAAATGCACTTATGGGTACGTTCTACAACAACACTGTGTGTTTTGGGTTGTTGAAATCGAGAGAAGCTAACTATTTATGTAGCCATAACGTTATGTATCAAAACCGCTGTGTCTCAAACCTAAAGATGACGCCGAGTCGGCGTATGGTGTTGAGGGCGCCGCGAGCCAACGTGTTAAATTCATAGCGGGAACTGGTGGCTCATGTACGAGGATCCGTGGCCAGTTAGAATACTCTGCCGCACTTTATCTAAAGTAATACATTGCGTTATCACTCAATAGAGTAGACACCCTAACCTCCTTCATTTACATATCATAATCATAATGTAGAGTACGCGCGAGTAAATATACAGATACGCTGGAACGTGTACTAGCACTCTACAATTGGGACACAACTCCTGGAACTGGCCGCCACAATAATAGTTATCTCTCACTCCAACCACGTGGCCACCCAGAGACTGCACCGTTCCACCCACATAACTTGGTCCCCAAACTTCTCATGGATTGTTACCAAGTACGAAGCATGCACAGCAGTGTGATAGCTTTGACATGAGGGTCAGTTAATTGGATCAATGGATGACGTGGCGTCGCATCAACTGCGGCCATAACGAAACATCATCTAGCGCAATCGCGTTCTTGTTGGGCGTTCGTGATTTTGTTGCCTCCTGTCATTCCAAGTTTGCAAACTTGTATGTACGATAGCGGTCATGCGAAGCCCCATAATCGGGGGGTTACACTACACAATACCATGGCTTATTGCCGTTATTTCCATGTGTATAGATTTTCTGTCGAATCTGCCGTTGTGGAGCCTTTCGGTGTCTCGGTGGCCATCCGCCCCCGTCTGCGTCCCGATCTTCGTCTCATAATTCAACTTTCTCTGCGCTCTCTATCATTCTCACTGATAAGTTGCTCGTGACAGTACGCACCACATTTGTGGTCATGAACCAGCTAGTTGGGGAGCGTGCGTCTAAAACGCTGGGGGCGTGAGCGGATACATAACAAAAAGGTAAGACTGCTCTCTATCAGGAATTAGCAAACCGTCATCGTCCATGTTGCCTAACCACTCGCTAAGGACCCTCGCTAAAGCATGCAACTGGCAGTGATCGGTAAGTCCCCGACGGTGGTCCCAGCGGGCGGGACAGTGCCACCAATTGCATGCACCAAGTTCGTTGCTGAGAATTTAGAGCCAGATTCAGTCAACACTTCTACTACGTGCTGCTCAACGATGCCACCACCTAAGTCTCTCAGAATGTATATTCTCGATGAATAACACCAACAAATCCACAGACATCGGACAGTCGAATCTTGGGTTATCCCGACCACAATATGATGTGGACTGATACGAACGGGCTCCGCAAATTGCACGTTCGTCAGTGGCTGGGACCAAGATGGAACTTATGTTCCACTGCAAAACTGGTATTTCGTTGGCACCTGGTGAGCTCCCGGCCACAACCCCGAGGTTACATCCACATATCTGCACGGGGTTTGCCGTCCGGGCTTTTTTGTTTTTTGCGCCCCCGAATGCACGCGGGACCCTGGTCAGCGAAACATCAATGCCGCAACAACAACCGAAGCATGCAAAGTAGTTTAGTTTTGCAATTGCCTCAAACCACGTGCATTCGGCTCAGAACTTAGTCATGGCTCCGGTTCAGCAACTATGGGCTTTGGATTCAGAAACGAGTTTCACAATGCCCTCCTGATTATCACTGGGTAAGTACATATGCGGTTCTGTAGCTGCATGTACACAGGCACTTCGTAACGCGGTATAGGGAAATAAGAAGTTCTCTCAAACATGTTGAAGTACGTACATACATAGCAGTGTTGCTTCTCCGAGCCCCCGTACCGATTAAGCTGCCGATACCCGCTGGTAAATGGCGATATATATTTTACCCATACGTAGAGTAGCTACGTAGTTGATTCTACGTAGTTGATTCTCCAATGATAAAAACCGTAATCAGATGTTCGCGCTCGGGTTGCCAGTGATATTCATGTCAACGGCCCTCTAAAGCATAGGGTTGTCGCTTAGCTCCATTTTGTGGAGTGGCATAAGTGCTTATGATAGTGGACTAATGCACTGTAAGTCTTCACTAGTCACGACCCGAAGCTTGATCTTTTGCGGTTTGGCAATCCAGCTTTCAGCCACCTGAAACAACAACAGTTTTTCCCCATGTCCGTAGTTGGCTAGTGCGCGTGTGTGAACCCCGTATTATGTATAAGATCGGTACCAAGTCACCATCCTAGGCCTAGATTACAAAAGCGAGGATTCGTCTCATATTTTTCTTGGGTTCGCATGTAGACACTGCACATCAATATACTCGACCACGACAACCTACGGCGACAACGAAGACGACGGCGACGTCTCGATGCAATGTCACTTCGACCAGAATCTGCGATCGCAATCATGTTTTGCTCAACTGTGTTTGCACCTATCGCCGTCATTTTGCGGTTTTGGTTCCGACTCGGCCCGAAGTCTCCACAGCACTTTTGGACGACCTGTTCGAGAATCCATGAGGCTTTCTTTATCATCATCACTGCAGTGGGAATAGGTGTCGCCAATATAGAGGTCTGGATATATATGCAACAAATCAAGCAACGGACGTTGCCGGAGGACGAATATATTCATGCGAGGAATGCGCTGTGGCAGATGGCGTTCAAGGTATGTTACCCCAACAGCTTTCATTGTATGGCAACATCTGACTTGCCCAGATGGGATATATCGAATTGTTGCTATGGGTGAGAAGCTCGGATGTGAATCTTTGGGTATGATTTGAATTGCTGACACTCCAAACAAGACCCTCATCATGTGGTCCGTCAAGGCCGCCTTTATGTGTCTCTACATAGACATGGCTAAATACCTACCCAGCCACATACGCTACATCATTCATTGCACTTGTTGTATATTGGCGGTGACTTTTGTAGCCACTGCGGTGACGTTCGCTCTCGCGTGCCGGCCCGTATGGACAAACTGGTACTCGCCTTCACCCCTCCGCGCTCGTGTTTACTTCCTAACAAGGCAATGGCGTAGGAGTTTAACAGCTGATCTGTGTACTCCCCAAACCGTGCCCTCTACTGTACACATTCCTAGTGTATTGCATTTAATCACGGATGCCATGGGTCGGTCTACTTTCATTATTCTCAATCCGGGTTATCCGTATCACTGACCCAACAGCCAGTCCTTTGTATTCCGGTCCTCATTTTCCGCATCGTACCAATTCATCGTCGTGAGCGTCTAGCGGTCAAATTCATCATCTGCCTTGGAGGTGCGACTGTCAGCGTCGGCATCCTATGCTACGCTCTTCGCATTCAAGGTCTGGTCGAAATTACACGCGTAAAAAATTTTGGCGACGTCGCGACTTATATTCAGGAAGTTCGAAAACGCACGGAAAGTGTCCGGCTGGCTTCGGGTGCAGAAGCGGCTTGCGGGATGTTCGTATTGTGTCTGCCGAGCTTTCGGGTACTTTTGAGGAAGAACTCAGGTAATGGACAAAGCCTGAACTCGGGACCCAGACAGCCGAACGTGGATGCTCTGGGAAGCTATCACAGCGATGCAGTGCAATCTCTACACATGCTGGACGTGGAATCAGACCAAGATTTTGGGCATGAATTAGGAAGTCGGAGTGAAGATGGGTTGGACGTAAGGTCCGAGAGGGAGGATTTGGGAGCGCGGACGATGTACATGGATGATACTCCCACCCCCAGGGCATCCAGATACCTCGAAACGCCAAGGACGTCCATACTGATAAGAGAGCTACCGTCATTACCCTCAACTCCTGGGACTCCTGTCGCGATATGAAGTCATTTGATCCGCTAAGCATATATGGTTTTGGTAGGTTTACAGCTCTCATCTTAGCATTTGGCACTTAGTTCTTAACGCAAACATACTTATCAGTCGGGTATAGAATATCTAATGTTGTAACAGCATGGTTATGATTCATTTGTTTGGCGTTTGGTGTTGGTTTCGGTTTACGGTTGACTTTTACGCATTTATCGGATATCAACTTTCGGGGAATTGTATATATACCCAACGGTTAGGTTAATACTATACTTATTATTTAGTAGTTATAATTATTGGCTACCTCATAATCGAGCAGCTGTATTCTGGTGATCTAGGTAGTGGTCTTAACTGGACGGTGGTAAAGATTCGCACGGCCCAGAAACTGCACTATGCATTGTTCTGATATTCTGATATACGGCCGTCATGAAACTAATAAAGTGCATGAATTTCATTATCGCTTTGGTTTGGAACCGGAATCCACATAGCACGTTGATTGCCCCATCCTCCTGCTCTCATTCTCAGAGTTTCTTGTCGCTTGCAACCTCGCTGGATATGAACCCACCATTCTCCATCCTACATGGCACCTTAATTTCAAAAGTTGAGTTTTCGGTAGTTCAAGAAACGGAAGGCTGCATGCATGGT
This sequence comes from Wilcoxina mikolae CBS 423.85, assembly GCA_014904905.1. NCBI lineage: Eukaryota > Fungi > Ascomycota > Pezizomycetes > Pezizales > Pyronemataceae > Wilcoxina > Wilcoxina mikolae. Next base: position 60,572 of record MU122272.1, read on the forward strand.
AAACGGAAAGTGACGACGGCGACTGCGTTGCACCACAGTGTCTCGGTGCATATGGTGGTCTGGTGGAGTTCATACCTATAATATGGGTGCGGCAATGATATATGATATCAAATTCCCACAACACACCCCCACCGAAATCGTCAATTGGAAGTGGGGCGACTACCTAGCACAAATAAAAGATTAGGCATGTGTGGAACCCCGCTTGGATTTCTCCGTCGAGAATCATTCGGCAAGTGGAGCGCAACATTCTAACTAGGAATGGCCAAAACGCCAATCCGGATATATAAATAGATATACTGATTGTGAAAGGCGGCGGTAAATAAACGCGGATCGTTTTATGAGTTTCAACCGTTTAAAGTTCAATAAATGCGGTTTTTTCAGCAGGTAGATCATGAGCCGCTTTTCGGCAACAGAGGTTTGGAACGCACAATAAACACTTGATCACTTACAACTAAGTACAATCATTGCACCTGCATTTCGAACTCTAGACTTTGCAGATCAACTTTGTCAACGCGACCTAAGCCTTCTGTCCCTACAACTCTCATGCTGATACCAAGAAAAGAGATGTTATCAGTGGCAGGTACGGGTCTGGTGGCTGAATTTAGCTCCTCTATGGCTTGTATTACTGACCAATCAGTTTAAAATCAGCACATTGAGGTTGGGCTAGTGAACGCCACAGAAAACAGCCAATGCTTTGTAGCCCTTCAACCCGCGCTTCGGAATTTCAAACAGACTGAAAGCCAGACGGGGGCACTGGTGAGCGTGATAATTATGAGATGAAATTCCCAATTAGAAGCAGCAAATGTGGCGAAATGTTGTGCGGGAAGTACCCTGAGGAGAGAAGAGAAATGTTGCCGACGCCGCGAGTAACCGCGTAGATGAAAGATGGAGGCGCGAAGGGGAATTCGAAGAACCTCTCCAGAAGCCAACAAATGAGTTGGGACTCGGTCGTGTGGCTTGAGCATGGGCCTTAAACATACTTCGATATAAACTATGTATAACTCGCTTTAATATTTCGGGATATCAGCGGGTTCCGACCAAAGCTTGGGCTGAAAAAGTGTTATGATGTCCTCGTATCATTCATGCAACAACAGTATTGACTTCGCCTCTGTTTGCCGAATCCATTCCCCTTCGCATCTTCACCCCAAGTTCGTCGAAGAGAGCCACATTGTCTTCCCCCACAAGTTCGGCCGGCCTCATCCAGATACATATATTCTCCGGCTGGAAATAGTGTCGAAATTGCTACCCGGTGGCGCTATGCCCATCAGACGATCTCTCATGCTATAATATAAGCACATATCTACGAAAATATGCTGCTACGAACAAAAAGTCCCTGAAGGCATCGGGGCATTGCAATGACACAAGGTGGGAGTGTTTCTGGATCCGGGATTGATTTTGTCGCATTTCTTGCAGACGCGGTCCGTCGATTAAAACACTTTGACTACAGTGATCCCAGCATGCGCAGCTCGAAAACCATCCATAAATGTGCATGTGTATCAACATATGCATGCCTCTTTACATTTGCCGAAGGCCTGGGCCGTGGCAATTTATCATGAAGGCTCAGCGCTATATATATTCTTCATAGAAGCTCAGGTACCTCGGTGTTCCGGCTGTGGGCGATTGCGGCCGAGTGTTGGGAACGATGGCGAGGTCTCGTCCTAGGCCTTCACTCCAAGCGGTCATACTGTTATATTTACTTGCTAAACCCTAACCCAGGTGCTAGCGAATGATACTTAATGAAACTGAAATTCAGAGTGATCCGTCCCCACCGCCAATCCAGGCCACCCTTCCTTCAAGCTTTACGTTCCGGACAAGCTAAATAAAAAAATGGCACTGAACCCCAGTAATTACTCGGGATCGTGATGCTGTAGTTTGCGGGCGGCACAGGTTACAGGAACTGAGGATATGATTTCAAATGTGCTTATAATTCCCCAGAATAAATTCCCCCACATTCAGAGAGGTGTGAATATGAATATAAACTGGGACTTTGCTGGCGCGTCACTTACGGTCATGAAGCATTGGAAAGAGTCGTCGTCCTTTATACTGCGGCTTCGTTCACACTTCGTTCGGGCCATAAAGCAATTGTATGCTATTATTAGAGAATGGATCCCCGCGTGCCCACAACTCGGGCTGCCTGGCCGTGCATGCCGCCAGGACAACCCTCGTAGCTCACCCTGCAGGCTCCCTGGCTATTCTCTTGAGAATTGAGAAGAAATGTCTCTATAATGTAAAACATCAAGGCTTGGCATATCCTGAAATGGAAACTGTATCCATGAAGTAAACTTCATGGCATACAGTCCGTTAGAAACTAAGTTGAGTATATATGGATCTTGAATTCGAATTAAAACAATCCCAGCAATTATCCTGAAAGAAAAAACCCCATTACGATTTGCCCAAAGTTAAACTCTTAGTGTTCAATTAATCATGAAAATTAGTGCCGGATCCCCTCATCCTGTGCCATTTGCTCATCAGTGTAGCCGTGAGTTAATAGCAGATACTTCTCAAATTCGTCTGCAGTTTGAATGACTTGGTCGAGGTGACAATAGTCCAGTGTCTCTCTTCGATTCTTCGCTAGCTGTCGGGCCGTCGTGACAGCATTACGGATTTGCCGACCCTATGTATATGGGTGAGGCAGGAGCCTAAAACAACGAGATAAAACTTACATTCATGTTATACTCAGCTAGCTGGTCCAGATGCTTCTCAAGATTGTGAAAGCGCGCATTAACACCGTTGTCATAGAGTATCTTGAAGAAGATCTTCCATATCTTCTTGCGCTGTTCTTCGCCCAAAGGTGGATAATGAATCGCAAGTTGAATTCGTGACTTGAACGCCTCGTCAAATGTCCCGACGCAGTTGCTCGTTAAAATCAATATTCCCTCGTAATACTCGAGAACGCGAAGAAAAACTAGTAACTATGGATTAGGCACTTGGGTCACAGCGGGTCGCGCAGTCATACCGGAAACCAAAGCATTCCTTTGCAAGTCCAATAGCGTTCTCTCCTCCAAGAAGACATCAGCTTCATCTAACAACACGGCTTTGGCCGTTGATTAGATGGAAAGATTGTATTGCAGGATTGAGTTGACTTACCGCAATCCCATGTCCGCCCAAGGAAGAGAATAGTCTCGAGATATTTCTCAACCGCGTCAGCGGTGGTGCCAAGTCACTCGATACAGAGGCTTTTGAGCCAGCTCAGCCACGCTGGAGATGAAGTCAGAAATCAGCAGATTTTAGTTTCGGGTCGAGAAGATTCATTTCAAACCTTTCTGGTCTAACGTTAGCACAAGTCTACGCACTCCATGAACTACGTCTTAAATCTTACCAGCGTTGAGTGTTTTCCCCGTGCCAGGTCCTCTATAAACAATTTAATGAATGATCCTTTGTAGCATTACATCGTCTACCACCTACCAATGGAGAAGTACAATTAGACCGTTTCCCTTTCCAGCCATGAGGTCGGCCGACGGCTGGGCCATGGCGTTTTGTTGTGCCTCGGTATGGACGCTTACAAGAGCTTTAACAAGTTCTTTGGTTCTGGGCTCCATCACCAAGCCCTCAAACGCCTGCTTATTCCACTCGATAGGAAGAATACGGTCGACCATGAGTTTGACTGTTCTCTAATGTCAAAAATTGCATGCCTAGCTAGATTAGAGAGCTACAGACCCCATTTTATTTTCTTGTACGTTGAAGCCGTGAATCGTCGCGGGTAGAAGTAGGAGAAAATTGCCGTCTGGCGGCTCGTCTCGCTCCATGATTTATGGACTAAGATCACCCTTCCGTGGCGTAAATTGAAGCCCTCCCTTGTGCATCTTTCTGTAAGTATTGTAGTCAATCATGAATCTGTTGTCAATCTACATAGGATCAGCGGCTATGCGAAAAACTGAGAGTGCGGATTGTACGTACATGGAGTTCCTCTCGTAGTGCATCCCTCCCGCTATAGCGGGAAAATGTCTTGAACCTGCAGCTCCAGAAGACTTTCCCACGCGACAAAAGTGAGTGACCGATGCGTCTTCAACATTCGGAGCACTCTCCGACCGCGTGTAGCTTCGTATGCGTGATCCACGTCCAGCACTATCCATTGCGTACAACCGCGGTTCGGTAAAGTTTGCAATGTAGTCTTGTGCAATGGAGTCTTGTTCAATCGTAGCTTGCATCAATCTTTGCTTGTTCTGCTGCTCAAGCATCCTGAGTTGCATCTGACATTCTTGTAACGTATGGTTTCCAGTTTCACATAGGGATGTTGAGACTATGGCCGTTATCGTTACACGATGGGTCACACTAAATACATACGAAACCCGCTGAGCGTACCTGCGGCTGATATTTCTTCATTTCCTCTAACTTCTAAATTCCGCTGGCGATGAACTAGCGACTCTAACCGAACTGCTTCAAGTGCTTCTCGCCCCATTGTGTGATCTTGCGATATGGTAGAGTAAGGGGCAGGCTCTGCACTAGTGATGGGCACGACTGCCGACCGGTCGCGGACTCCATGATGGTCATGGCCGACCTTCATGGTCTGATACAACGACCTAGTCATGACTTCATGAACTTTAATTAATTTGTGTGCCATAAATTTCAGAAAGACCGCCGCTCTGCCACCATCAACTATATCAAGCTCTCTATACTAGTATTATTTAATCCGGTACTATGCAAGAAGTTGAAGCCACTCCATTCCCAATTAACCTCGATTACTCCAGCGAGGCAGCTTTTAAAACAAGTATGCGGGGGTACTATAGTGGTATACCCTGATTTTCCACAGCCTGCAGTCAATGTAAACTCACAGTGGATTATAGATTCGTTGGTAGCGTACTATTCACATGATAGGATTCTTTCGCCAGGTAGCTCTATACCGGCAGCTTCAGCTCATAAAAGAGCACGATTCCAAAGCTATTTGCATCAGCGCAAGGTGCTTCTCCGCATTTCTACAGATGATCCAGCCTATCACGAGGTTTATTGTACTTGGTGTGTCCATACTCCGCCGGCAGTAACTACCTTCGGTCCAGGATACTGGAAAGTCAAGGCAGCACGGACAACAACTTCCAATATCAACGACCATGTTAAGAAGTACCACTCCGAACTGCCATCCTCTTTTGAGCAGGAAGTTATGGCCCTACACAATGTCCACCCCAGTCCGGCACCCACTCAGTCCCAAAAGCGCCATGCTGATTCCTGTATTCTGGGCGAGAGAAAATTCCATCATGGAAGATACGAAAGCGCGGTTCCAAGATAAGTAAACGAGTGTATCGAAGGCTTCTTATTGAATTCTTAATGTCATGCAACATTGCAGAGAGTGTAGTTGACAACCGTGATTTTCGCATTTTTTGTGCGTATCTGGATTCGACAGTACAGCCTTTTTTGATATCACTTCGGACTTTGGGCAGAGACTTGTGCCGATTGCGAATGCAGAAAAAACAGCAGGTTAGGGAGACTTTGCAGGCCCACATTAATAGTGGGGGTAAGATTAATTTAACGTTGGACTGTTGGAGCTCTTGTACACAACAAGGTTATCTTGCGGTAACTTCACACTTTGTGGAGAAGTTGCAAAGAGGTGACCGCTCAGTCATGCAGTCACGATCTCACTTGCTGGGAAAACCTTATTCTGCTCAGGTCGCGACCAGGTCATGGCATACGACTGAGGTCGGCAAATTCGACCACCAGTCGACTCGCGGTCGTGCCCATCACTACTCTGCACTTGGGAGCTTGCACTGATTCCATTACGTGCTACCATGGCTTCGAATTCATAATCCGGATCAGCAGAGACATAGGGCGTTGGTTCCGCCGGTAGTTTTGACCGACCATGACGTGATCAGGGGTCCGACATCGATGCTAGGTTGAGGTCTTGATGAAGTTTAGGAGCTTTGGTGTCGGTGCGGTGCTATAGATAAACACTCAGCCAAGTCTGATTAGATTAAAATCTGGTGCGCAGTCACGCCGTAGTGCACTGCATGATCGACGTATTCAGTCATTTATGCGCATATCGTCCTGGCATCTTTCGAGTGCAGAGGCCATATTGGAGAGTTTGAATTTTGGTTTGATATGAGTACTAGGCGCTGGGGTTGCTCTCGTGCCCAGACTTTTTTCCGCTCGACAACCTCGGCTGACTTCGCAAGCTCAGTCGGCTGACGGATGGTTAACGAGCACTGGGAACCACAACAACGAAGAGGACGAAGCAAAGAGAGATGTATTCGGTATCCCGAAGATGATGGTAGAAAAAGAAAGAAGCAACCTCGAACCTAAGATCACACCAAGAACCCCAAATGCCAAGCTACACTAATCCAACTACAGCCATGACTAAGAGACAGAAATCCTAACCACAAAGCATAGTGTCAGCGCACGCTGGGGTTTGGTTTGGAGAAGAAACAGCATGTGCACCTTTAAAGTACCGTATATCGCATTACCGGCGAAAGTTACATGGTGATGCTGTTGCTTCTCTAAACCTGTTGCATGTTGTGCAACTTTGTGCTAGTAGCATGGTATTCTTGGCCAAACCCCTCACTTCCACTTAGTATACTCTATTTATACCTGCATGCAAGCACTTTACGACCCTACATTCTGCTTCCCCTCTCACTTGATTATAACCCCACAACAAGATGGCCGATCTCGAATACTCTATTCCTTCAGAGACGTTAAAACTCTTGATCGACGGCATCGTCAACAACCCGCTTCATCAAGACGCACCCGCCGAGATCCACGACGCAGTCAAGCACATCTTCTACGAAGGAAACGCATCGCCCGTCATTCCAATCAACTGGCGCCTTGCAGAGAGCATTTCCGCCATCAAAGGATTCCAAGCAGCCATGATAAATATTCTCCTCAAGCGCAAGTACGGTTTGGATGAATATCCAACTATCAAGATCAACACGTACTTTCATGTCCGGATGAACTGAACAAGATTGCTAGCTGACGCCGGGATAGCGATCACGCTCAGCTTTTCATTATGTCTGCCGTTGTCACGCAAGTACTCGATCCGATCACTGGCGGGCCGCTCACCAACATCAGCGATCCTGCAACGCTCACCCGCCTCCACAAATATTTCCCGAACAAAGATCTTCACAGCTCGATAACCAACCTACACGATCGTTTGGCGACAAACATTTACCGGACAAGGGACGGACAGTTCTATCACATCCATGGGAGCTTGAATCCCGAGCCAACTCAGAGAGCGCTTGGACTACCGAACCATGTTCAACCGCCTCCAACAACACAGGAGGAGGCGGCAAAACCCTACGAGGAGAAGGTGGCCCAGCTTGATGTCGCTGATATCGATACGCTCATGAACGACAGTTACCGACAGGCTGGGACCATTTGTTGGAGCAAGGAAGAATACCTGGCTTCGGAGCAAGGCAAGGCGAACGCCCATGTTGGCCTCTATGAGCTCCACCGTATTCCAATTACCGAGCAACCGCCCACATGGTGGACTACGGTTAACGATCTAACATCGGCAAAAAGACCATTGTATGGGCTTAAAGTGGTGGAGCTCGCACGAATCATTGCTGCACCCACAGTCACACGGGAATTGGCAGAGCTTGGGGCGAGCGTAATGAGGATTACTGCACCCCACATCAGTGACATGAGTATCCTGTTCCCTGACCTCAGCTGGGGCAAGTGGCAATCGGAGTTGGATCTTCGGCTGCAGGAGCACCGGGATCAATTGAAGACGCTGATATTGGAGGCGGACGTCGTGTTGGATGGGTATCGCCCGGGGGTCATGCAGAAGTGGGGTTTCGGCAAAGATGATATTCTGAAGATGTGTGAGAAGCGAACCAAAGGGATCATCTACGCACGCGAAAATTGCTATGTAGGCTACCTATTTAAAAAGGTGCTTATCGATACTGACCGTTATATAAGGGTTGGTACGGACCGTGGTCGACGCGGTCGGGTTGGCAGCAGATAAGTGACGCTGTACGTCGGAAACTGATATTCAATAAACTTCTTATTCTAATGATACCAGTGCTGTGGAGTATCTCGTGGATTCGGAAGAGCCATGGGCAACGACGAGCCTGTGACACCCGTTTTTCCAAACTCAGACTACTGCACAGGAACTGCAGGTTCAACGGGTATACTGCAAGCTTTGATCGAACGTGCAGAGAAGGGCGGTTCCTACGTACTCGATGTAAGCTATCTCATCCCCCGAGACACCCAGCGGTCAAACCTAACGGAAGGAATATTATAGATTGCACTCAACTACTATTCCCAGTGGCTAGTAAACTCATGCGGAGAGTATCCGCAACCGATCTGGGAGAAGCTCTGGGACAGCCATGACCGCCCGGTTTTCCGACATAACGACAACATGTTGAAGCTACTCCAAGCATACATGTACCTGCTCAAAAAGAATGCTGGAACTATCCTCTTTAATCCGGAGTTTTTTCAGGAGCGGGAAACCCGGGCGCTGGGTATCAAACTTCGGATGCCAAAGCCGGTGTTGCAGTTCCCACAGGGCGAGGTTGAATTGGGGTACAATGTTGGTACGAGGGGAAATGGGGTGGATAAGCCGGTCTGGCCGGAGGATCTCAGTACGGAGATAGTAGGTGGGTGAGTGAGTGAAAAGGCTCGTCATTATTCGCTGTAGAAGAAAACAGTTGTTGAGAGCAATCGAGTACGAGGGCGTACACTCCCGTACCGTCGAGTAGGCGAGTAATGTTAGTCGATTGTCTAAAGTACAAAGAAGAGAGAGAGGAAGGCATATATATTGAGAAGCACTAGACCCAGAGCTGAGTATCATACCAGGGTCCAAGCCTCCTCAGGCTGAAGGCCGAGAAGCCTCCGGCCTAATCCCCGAAGGTCTTCGGGCTAAACCCCGAGTCAACAACAGTATGCTATTTGGGCATCTCTTCGTGCCTATTATCCGTGGTATTTGATTTGCTAGACTTAAGATAACTCAAGACCTTTCGGAAAAAAAAGAGCGATTCCGACCCACTGCGGTTGCCATAGATAGTGTACTGCATCTACGCTCCCGGATCCCTTGTACATCACATTTGTCACTTTTTGCGGTTTACCTGTACCAGGTTTTCGTCAATGTAGGTAGCCCTGGATGGTGGCTCTGATACTTGAATTAAAGCTACAAAAATTCTGCCCCTTTTATATTCACTTATGGACACGCAGCTCCTGATACGAGGCCGACTACAGTCCGCCCATTGGACCTCCAAAGCCGGACGCTTCAAATTAAGGCTGTTGGGGTTTTCCATCTCTTTTCGTTCCGCCACTCAAGGCTCGAATGACTTTAGGCATGATTGCATAAATGTATTAGAGATATTACCAATGTTCGACCACTCGGCCTCACACCAATAATATAATGCAAAGGTGCAAAAGAGCGTAGAGAAGCGGAAATATAAGAAGATAAATCACCGCCTCGGCACCATCTAGCATGACCGTAGAGCCTAATACCCCAGTGCCGTAAAGCAGAATTGCGCCTTCCAAGCCTCGAACAGTAAGATACACCGCTCCCAACCATCGGGTCAGATTCTTTGGAATCGGGAGTGCCTCCTCGCCTTGGGCTGAAGCCGTAGGATTACCTTGCGTCTGATTGTAGAGCGCTGCCAACGAAAGCCAGGATAATATTGTAAAAGTCTTCTTGCAATTGCTCTGCTGGGCATCTGGTACCACTTCCCGTCCACTTCTTTTCAATATCACCGTAGCAATACGCAGAAAACCCCACTCGAACAACGATGGCGTCATTCGGGTTACCATCCAACCTAATATCAAAGTGTCGTGATTGCACGTCCACGTCACCACCGTCTTGAATCCAATAAAGAGTGCTAGGTACGAAAGGATTACCACATCAGCGGCCATCACCACAAAACACACCCACACCCAACTCCCCTTCACCTTAGTAAACAGCCTTTCTTCGTTCCGCCCTTGCTTCAGCGGTGTCGTAACAATGTTCTCCACCTTGTTGATCAACTCCTTGCTCGTCTCGTGATCTTCCGCGTCGCCGACGATCTTGATAAAATCTCTCGTTGCGGTGCCAACGGTAATGTACCCAGCGAAGACCGCAAATAGGAACAGCGGGAGTCCAAACCGAGAGAAGGTTAATACCCCGGGACCTTTTGACGGAATCAGCGCGACTGCAGCGGGAAGGAGTGAAAGGATCGAGGTTCCGCTGGCGATTCCGGCTTTGGCGTACTCGCTAAGGTTGGCGAGGATGCAATTGGCGTAGTCATAGCATCTGGTTTTTTTAATTGACGTTTGGAGGAGTTTGCGGCATTCGGCCTGCACGGAGGGGTTCTCGATGAATTTCGCGCTGTATTTGATGGGGCCCAGACGGACAGCTGGGACGGCTGCCGAGAGGTAGAGCAGGAAACCAGATATGACAAGATATTGTCTTTGGATGAGAATTTGTTGTGTCGAGTGCATCGTGTGTGAACTTGCTCGGAGGGCATAGTGTCCGTTCTGAATTGTGCGCGCTGGCGTTATTGATGAGCGGCGAAACCTATGGAGAATATGGGCATAAATAGCGAATATGAACCTTGGTTAGGCAACAGAATCGTAGCCAGTTAAATCAAACAATTATTAAGGTTTTTGATTTGTGACCATACAACGCATGAATCCTGATACTCAAATGCTTGTTTTTTTTGCGGAGCCAGACCTGGGGTTCTGGTTGGTCTTGTTTCACCACACGCGCATCTCGACGCAGGATTATTCACAAATGGGGTTTGCTGATGCAGGCTGATGTGCAAACCGGCAATACCTACTCTATGACTTGCGTATTCTTTGGTCGGCCCCTTGTGTAATATCAATAGCCTACAGGCACATGCCCGATGAAGCCAGATGCATGGCAATTCGAAGTGCATGGTCTGTTTTTCACCGAGTCGTCAGGACGCGGGATGAAGAAGTGCATGATGTAGGGCGAGAGTTTTCTATGTATAAGAATGAAGGCGAGTTCAAAATCGAGATTTTCGGATTAACTGCAACCCAGGAATTCAATCGTCTCGAGAATATTAATCTAAGGTTAATAATTTTGCCCGCTGGTGAGTATGACAAATCACTTGCGACTGTCTGACACCAAAGCTCACCCGTATTCAATCGGTGAATACGGGGAGCTATGTCAAACGGGTTCATAGATTATGATTCATGTGTTGTCTTAGATCTCGGCCGTATGGCACGTGACCCACGACACGTAGTTTGTTCCTCTCTCCTCTTCTCATTCTCTCTTTTACTTCAGTTCTCTAGTTACGAATATACAGTCAATTGCACGAGTTTCTCCTCCACCTGACGTTACGGCTTCAACAGGTTATGAGCCCGGCTGCTTCCATCTAGATCGACCTCTACGGCATAGAGTGTGAATAAGAAAAGCTCCGGATTTCTCTCGAAGCGTACGTGGAGTACGACCCCCCCTATTAGTTTAAGGCGGCGAAGCCGCCTCTGGACCTTGTTATAACGTATACCTCCAGGGATTAAACCCTGTAAGTCCGATTGTCGCTTCCTCTTCTTGGTGAATCTTATTTGCTCACACTAGGAATTGAACCACAAACCTTGTTGGTATCATACTATAATACAGTATATGTTGGTATCCTATACCACTTGGCCAAAAGGCAACTATGACACCTCTTGTGTCATCCAACAACCCCTTATAACCGAAACTTCCTCTGTGGCCATTATCCAAGACTTGGAGACTGAGTACAATATTGGTACAATATTTGAGTGTAGCTCTGATCATAATGTATTGTATACATAAATTGTGCATAATTGGATGCTCTTTCACCTCCCTATCTCTGATGTACCTTATTGTAATAGCGGCCGGGTAACCGTCCATCTGCCCAGTATATAGTCAGTTCGTGCGAGTGCCCTTGCACGCCATCGATAACCTTACCTATTGAACCCACTCTACTATCTTATTCTCGAATCCATGTGTGCAACCGTATCTACACTCATATATACACGTATGAGGATGTACGCCTTTACACTTATCTTCAAAATTGTTAGAGTGGCTGTATAAAAACACTCATAAATTGCTCAAAAATGACAAAAATCGATATTCCATACCTGCTCTAGCAGTTTTGAAGATATAGTAAATTGAAGACTGGAAGGTGAAACAGCAATGAATTCTGAACATTTCATATAAACATTTCATTGTAATCAGAGTTAAACTCAAATACTTAATTGTTAGTGGGTATTTGAAATCATTATTTGATGGAGTGTGCCATGCCACTAAAAAAGATTGAAGCTGTAGGTAGTCAACCAATAAAAATCCTTCTTAAAGGTACGTACCATGAGTAAATCAATGAGAATGCATCGAGCGGACAACCATGTGTATATGTTACAATAATGATATCGATCTTGAGGAGAAATGTAGCAAGAGTTGCACGAACAAACGTAGCAGGAGGAGTTAAGCTGCAGAAAGCTCATGCGTGACTATAGTTCGCCTTTATAGACATGTGTCAATCGCAACGCTTAGAAATCAAGTCAGTAAAACGAAACATAGAAGTAATTGGACGAAGATTGAGGTAATTGGATGCAGATGGAGATGCTTTGAAATCAAACCTCGCAATTAATAAGCAAGATAGAAGGTGTTGAAGGAATTGGATAAAGATGATTATATAGAAATGTCACTGATTTTCAACCATGTCCAGCCAGCAGAGAGTCAGCCCATCCAGATAACATACAACCAACTGAGAGCCAACCTGTCCAAATCATGTCCAGTGAGTCGAAGATCAGGCCATATCGATTGTTGCCTATCTGCAGATAGCTAGCCCATCCAGATCATATCCAGCCAGAAGAGAGTCAGCCTATTTTGATTGTTCCCAGCCAGCTGAGAGCTTGCCCTTTCAGATCTCGTTCAGCCAGACCGTCCAAATCGCATCCAATCACCAGAGAGCCAGTCTGTTCAGATCACATCTAACCAGCCCTCCAGATCTGGGACACGTCCAGCCAACCCATCACGATCGCATCCAGTCAACCTGTCTAGATCGTCTCCAGCATCTAGTCAGCTCAGATTGCTGACCAATAGCAGTTGTGAAAGTCACACTCAAGAAATGCGCCACAGTTCACTAATCATTTATGACCAATCAGAAGCGAAAAAGACCATCTGCCAACCAATGAGAATGCTTCAAACCGACAACCATATATAATTTGCCACAGTAAGATGGTACGTACCACCATCAACCAATGAGAATGCTTCGAGCGGACAACCATGTGTATATATTATAATGGGGCTTAAAATTAGCTGCGAGGATGTTGTGATGGAGTGAAACTAATGGCAGTTGGCCTTAAAGCGAGCAGTTTTTGGAGTTGCAATGCTGGTGGAGGACTACCATATGGAAAATACTATAAAATAGTATGATTTCTTCAACTTCTAAGAGTTGAAATTTGTATGTGACTGAACATAGAGGGCCAGGTACGTAATTAGTCCAAGAACCATTTGGGCTGGTCTCAAACAGGCCTATATTGTTGTTACAGGGATACTTATGACTGAAAAAACACCGCCGTAAGTAAGGCCGCCTACTTTTCAGAAGTCGTAGGTATCCTGAAAGTCGTCTTCGTTGTGAAGCAGCTCCGAGTAAGAATCCTCGTCGTCCTCAGAAGGACTGGCGTAATAAGCTGATGGAAGTTCTCCGGTGTAAAACCAGTGACAGTATTCGAAAGCGATATCGTAGTGGGAGATAAATCCTCGAGCGTACCAGAAGTCGTGATGAGTGACTGCTCGTTCACAAAGTGCGTGTGCGTAAAGAACAATAGAGTCAAGGTCTCGAAATTGTAAAGACATATATTCTTTAAAGTAGAAAACTTAATAATATTTTAAATTCTTGTCTGCTGGTGTGTTCTGACTGTGGATTGCTGCTAGAGCTTGATGTTTTACTTTGC
>MU122272.1:75524-148868 GCA_014904905.1 Wilcoxina mikolae CBS 423.85
TAGTTTCCTTACTGCTTTCAGGACTTGCTTGCGATGGAAGTTATGAAGATTCGCTCAGGATGTGAAAGTCACTAAAGATAAAGATTCAAGACAAAGATGTTTGGCTTTTCAATGCGTATATTGTTAAGGCTTGTTCTCCTCGTCAAGAAGCTTGTCCTTCTACCCTCGAAGATTCTAGAGGTCTTTATACCTCTATCCTCTCGCTCTAACAATTACTTCTATCTACGCTCTTCTCATGAGCTCCTCTACCTAACCTTCCCTTCGCTCCAATACCCTTCCTGCCCTTCAGCGCTCTTTCGAACCTTCCGCATCTTTCCACTCAGATTTCTAACTAAGATGAATAGAACCCCTACTGACATCAGTCCTTCGGACTTCTGTGGTCCGGACCTATCGAATCCGTTCGATCTCTTTGCTTCCAGGCGAATGGTATCCTTTCGATCGTGAGGGACATAAGAGGCTTCGTCAGCTATGCTGCAAACGCAGGTGCTTTCGTATCTACAGCCTCTCAGCTGTCTTCGCATTATCGATGGCATGAGCTGGCAGGGAATCGTCCCAATAACCACCTTTAACTCCTGATCAGTGGTGTGGTTGACTGCATGATAGCTCATCTGATTCCGTTGGGTGCGAGTGATATCTTGTGTAGTTTCGATGACGTCCAGGGATGACGCTTCTACTATCCCGATGCGGCTATCGTCGAGTGATCGTTGGTGTCCCCGCTTCGATGGCCTTTGGTAATGTACAGCTTGTGAGGTGTAACAGATTCGGAGTTCGTATGGGAGGTATGGTGCGCGTTGTGTACACAATGCTGAGGTCTGTATATGCTGTTGGCAGAATGTTTTGAGTGTTGCAAAGCAGATGTAATGTAATTGAGCCGCATGGCGTACAAAACTCACAGAACCGTATATAAAATGCCAAGACCCTGGAATATCTTGCAGACAGAGTTTGTCACGATGTAGCCACGCCCAGAGCCTAATCTGACCCTAATGGCTAGGCAAATACAAGCAAGTCCATGGACTTACTTGTTTGCTTGCTTTTTTGATGTTTGGCCGGGCGGATGATACGAAACGCGGACAGAAACATGTGATATCACTCGTTTCGTGTGCCAAGACACGAGTTCAGAGTTCATGATACCACCACACAGTGTCTATTGGTGGTTCCTGTAGAGGCCTATGCACTGCCAGAGATGCCGGTGACACTGCTCGAACTTCATATGGCAGGTTCCGACTGTTTGTAACACCACACTGCACCATTATGTTGGAACTTGATGTCACTGCCATATGGTAGGAACCCAAACTGACAGACTTCGACGCTTTGACCTAACATTCGCATGACGAGTGTGTCTCACACTCAAGAAGTGGTTCAAACAACTCTCAGAGTCGTATAAAACATAAGGTGCATCTTTCAGGCCGGAAGGGAAGTGCCGATGACGGCTCACACCCAGGAAAGCTCCTTTTCAAGTATGATGTTTGATATCACAAACAGTTTTTGATACCACCAACGGTTTCAACTCTTCTGCGAGCCGCTCCACACGATTCCAAGCACCTTGATGGCCCATTCTGCACTGTATATATACTGCCGTACACTCCCTCCATTTCAATTCTTCTGCATCATCTCTATCTACTCAATATTTACCTATTTACCACTCTCATCGTTGTTTTCAGACACATCAACCCTAACACTGACCGACCCCTCATACAGCTCAGAACGTTGCAATGCCACCCAAAAAGATCCCATCCACCCCCTCCAAAACTGATGCAATTAAGGGCACTCTCCACCTCAATGGTTTCGCGAAGCAGTTTATGGCCGAGCACATTCGGGGTCTTATTCGGATGTATGCCATTCACGGTGTCAAGGATGATGGCGCAATTGACTTGATGTATGATATCCTTTTTTTGGACGCAGTCACTACAAGGCACTTTGCACAGTTTCAGGGGATGTGAAAGCATCGGGCATCGACTCAACCACGATACATGGAATGGTGGAGTGGGTTCCGAGTATTTCTCCGAGACTGTTTCGATATAACTTGGGTGCAGATGACCCGATATCACCAAGAAAACCCATCTTTACCTACCGATACCGATACCGATCCTGACTCCGACAACTCCGACAACTGCAACAACTGCATCAACTGCGACAACTCCAAACGTGGCAAAGGCGATGTCAAGAACGACACATGGTATCCCAGGACTCCGAAGCTGCAGCCACCCTCCCACAAACGTGCAACGCCACCGACAATCATTGCTTCTGCCCTCCAGAAGAAACAGAAACTTGATAACATCTCCACCAATGCCCTCCCTACATCGGGACCAATACCATGTCGCGCCCAGGCCGAACTTGGACTAGGGCGCATCAGATGCTTCAATCGAAACCTCTTGAGCCTCGTCGTAGAGTGACACTGCACGTGCGTATATACAACCCATGGCGTTGGGTTTGGTCTTCCTGACGCAGCATTCGTTACTGTCACAGCTATACAGTGTACATAATTCTTACTGACGTAGCCATACAGTGTGCACACCTTTCCAGGTCACAGCCTTGATTTACCAGAGCCGTCAATTGATTACTTAAAGTCACACACTTGATTCACAAATTTATTGCTAACTATATACAAATAATCATTTTAGATCTTGGATGCACTTGGGGCAGTACATGGAGCTAGTGTACGGGCGGAGAAGATCGATACAGGCTGGGTGCAAACGGTTGGCTCAGCTGGCGGGAAACGATTTAGATTGGCTGGCTCTGGGCTGGCTTGACGCGATCGAGCCGTGCTGGCTACACGCGATCGAGCCCTGCTGCCTACACGCAATCGAGCCCTGCTGCCTACACGCAATCGAGCCCTGCTGCCTACACGCAATCGAGCCGTGCTGGCTACACGCAATCGAGCCGTGCTGGCTACACGCAATCGAGCCGTGCTAGCCACACGCGATTGAGCCGTGCTGGCTACACGCGATCGAGCCGTGCTGGCTCTCGGCTGGCTGTATGCAACGAGCAGATCTGGACGGAAGCATTAGCATTTCGATCAGGTACGCTTGGAGGTCGAGCTGGGCTGGCTGTCGGCTGGGTGTATGCGACAGGCAGATCTGGACGGAAGCATTAGGATTTCGATCAGGTGCGCTTGGAGGTCGAGCTGGGCTGGCTGTCGGCTGGCTGGACGCGATCGAGCCGTGCTGGCTCACCGGTGGTGGGAGATAATTGAGCTGGGCTGGCTGGATGCGATCGAGCCAGGCTGGCTACACGGGATCAAGCCATGCTGGCTCTCAGCTGGCTGTATGCGACGAGCAGATCTGGACGGAAATATTAGCATTTCGATCAGGTGCGCTTGGAGGTTGAGCTGGGCTGGCTGTCGACTGACTCGATGCGATCGAGCCGTGCTGGCTCACTGCTGGCGGGAGATGATTGAGCCGGGCTGTCTGGACGCGATCGAGCCGTGCTGGCTACACGCAATCGTGCTGTGCTGGCTCTCGGCTGGCTGTATGCGACGAGCAGATCTGGACGGAAGCATTAGCATTTCGATCAGGTGCGCTTGGAGGTCAAGCTGGGCTGGCTTACCGCTGGCGGGAGATGATTGAGCCGGGCTGGCTGGACGCGATCGAGCCATGATGGCTACACACGATCGAGCCGTGCTGGCTCTCGGCTGGCTGTATGCGACGAGCAGATCTGGACGGAAATATTAGCATTTCGATCAGGTGCGCTTGGAGGTCGAGCTGGGCTGGCTGTCGACTGACTCGATACGATCGAGCTGTGCTGGCTCACCGCTGGTGGGAGATGATCGAGCCGGGCTGGCTGGACGCGATTGAACCGGACTGGCTCTCCACTGGCGTGAGATGATTGAGCCTGGCTGGCTCACGCCTGGCTGGAGATGATCAAGCTGGGCTGACTCAAAGCGATCGAGTCGAGATGGCTTTCGGCTGGCTGGAGATGATCGATAATGACCGGCTAGTTATCTCAGTTAAAATTGTCTGTACATCTGTTAGCATTGCAAATAAAGAGAGAGACTGTGAGAGAGAGAGAGAGAAGTATCATAGAGTTGAACTTAGAACTTAGAACTTAGAACTTAGGGTGCAAATACTGTTGAAAGTAAGGGGGGAAAAGGGTCAGACTATATATGAAGGGCACTCACCTGGCCTCGGCTGCCAAGTGCACTTGGAAGCTGCGAGACAAGAGCACTTATGAGGCCAAGTGCATATATGAGGCCAAGTGCACTCACGAGCCAAATGCACCTGGTACCGCAATTACACTGGGTCTCTGTTGGCTGGATGGGATCCAGCCGGCCTGGCTCTCCGCTGGCGGGCAATGATCGAGCCGGCCTGGCTCTCTGTTGGCGGGAGATGATCGAGCAGGGCTGGCTCTCCGCTGGCGGGAGATAATGCTGGTTCTCCGCTGGATGGTTCAGCTTGACTGAGGACCAATGAGCCAAGCCGGGCATACGCTAAGGCTGAATCGAGTATCCGGGCGTACGCTAAGGCTGCTAGCGTACTCCCAATCTGGGCTGGCTCTCGGCTGGCTTGACGCGATCGAGCAGGGCAGGCTCTCCGCTGGCGGGAGATGATCGAGTTGGGCTGGCTCTCGGCTGCCTGGAGGCAATCGAGCCTGCCTGGCTCTCTGCTGGCGGGAGATGATCGAGCTGGGCTGGCTCTCAACTGGCTGGACAGGATCGAGTCGGCCTGGCTCTCCGCTGGCGGACAATGATCAGGCCGGCCTGGCTCTCTGCTGGTGGGAGATAATCGAGCTGGGCTGGCTCTCAGCTGGCTGGACACGATCTTGCAGGGCTGGCTCTCGGCTGGCGGGAGATGATCGAGTTGGGCTGGCTCGCAGCTGGCTGGAAACAATCAAGTCCGCCTGGCTCTCTGCTGGCGGGAGATAATCGAGGTGGGCTGGCTCTCAGCTGGCTGGACACGATCGAGCAGGGCTGGCTTGCCGCTGGCGGGAGATGATCGAGTTGGGCTGGCTCTCGGCTGGCTGGACGCAATCGAGCCAGCCTGACTCTCTGCGGGCGGGAGATGATCGAGCTGGGATCGCTCTCGGCTGGCTGGACGAGATTGAGCTGGGCTGGCTAACGGCTGGCTGGTCACCATGCAATTGCACCGGCCAGACGATGAACACGGTATATTAAGCGTCCCAAGGTGCTGTGCAGAGTGATATACGACTGTGTGAAAACCTAGCGCCAGGAGTTGTTTTTGCAGTTCCTCACATCGTATCGTCGCGGACTTACATGTTACCCTGCCCACAGACGTTTCAGGCGCTCCTGGCGTACCATCTACGTCCGGGCGTGACTAATATGCCCGGGTGCAGGGATATTTTCCCGATGTATGAGCCCAACACCTGTATACCCCTTCAGGGTTTGCATTGTCGATCCTGAAAGCTACGGCCCCGAACGCTACGACCGTTAGGACGACATCTTCGTTCACCACTGCGTGAATAGATGGCATCTCACACAAGTCGAAAAGCTCACCGCACAGGCCGTACACCGTGCTGTGGGTCGCCTATGTCCTGCCAGAGATGTCAGTTGCATTCTTGGGTGTCTAGTGATGCCTGGCGAAACCTCTCTGCAGTCATGGAATGCGACTCAACTCAATGGCAACGACTCTGTGATGACCTTCTTTTCCGTTACAGCTTACAACCTTCTCATCGTTGTGGCTGTTCTGAAGGCAATCGTTGTTGCGCCTCCAAGGATTGCAAGAGCTACTCCACCACCACCACCACCACCACCACCACCACCACCACCACCACCACCACCACCACCACCACCACCACCACCACCACCACCACCACCACCACCACCACGATCGTCTCCCCCGATAACACCTGGGTCCTCCGAACAGGCCGAGAGCTCAACACCTGCTCCCAGATTCGTTGCAATAAACGACTCAGCAATAAATGACTTGGTAATGACTCAACCGGAGGTGACTGCTACTCACCATGTCGAGTGTGCCTCTCTCCAAGTTGTGTCATCGTCTGTGCTGGAGGTGTCAATGAGTGCCAGAGGTACACGAATGGCGGAGACAGCACAAATTGTTGAGGCGACGTCGCGAGCGGCGGTGGAGTTACAGGAACAGCAGGAGGCGAGGTGGCAAATGGCACAGGTTTTGGTGGAGCAGGAGACAATGTGTAACGTTTCGTCGGTATCGATGGGTGTTGATGAGTCGTTGGAGTCGGTGGCAATTGGCACGCACCAAGATGTCAATGCCAGTATGAGCTTCACACAGCTCGAGGCGTCGCATTTGACTCCACCATAGGGTCAGCAATTTGAGTGATAGTTTTCGGTACGTCCAACAGTGCTGCAAATGACTAGCATACTGACGCCCGTAGGTTCAAGTTCGCTTTTGGTGGTTAGGTTGGCATTTGGGGGTTGGGTTAGATTGGGTTTTTGCATTTCCTCTTTGGGTCGGGTGGAGTCATTTTTGCATTTTACAGAGTTGTTTTTAGTCTCGTTTAGGTTTTCTTGGCATTAGTAGTATTTGATTGACTAATCGTACGCAACACTATCGTGACAAGCTAATAAGAAATCGTGTGAATCTGCCCCTTTATGAGAAAACTTTTCAGGTGCAATGCTCAGCGACATGTCAGTCCTTTTCCACACTGCATTACCCTTCGTCTACATCACAACTGCACTCTTTTTCTGCCTTTCTGACATTCCTGCCTTTCTGACCTTCCTGCCTTCTGAAAATGACCCGAACAGCAAAGCCACTGTACAAGGCTGTATCCTCAATTCCAAAAGCAGCACCGGCCACTCCTGCAGTTGTCTCCCCAATACTAGCTAACGGTCATAAGAGGAAACTCACTTTGCAGGCTGACAAGCAGAAGAGAAAGCGGACGAAGGCTACAGCCTCACGTAACGAAGGTTCGATTACTCAGGTCTCCTTAGCATCTACACCCATTGTATCCGCACCAAATCCAGCCCTGACACAGTCTCTGCCCCCACCGAATCAAGCCTCGATTTCGATGTCGCCAGCACCCGGTATCATTTCCAATGTCGCTATTCGTTCAGTGACAAACCTTAGTCACCTCCGGAGTCCACACCCATAATCATCGGCTTCACAACTCATCCCATTGTCTCCGCCGAGGACACTGTCGTCGGTCACACCGTCATCGATCAGCAGTAAACGATATGGCAGTCGAAGTCTCCTTGCACCAGGTGACCTTCGAGTTACTGCTGTACTGGAGACAATGCGTCGCATGATGGAGAAGCAACTGCTGAGCGAGACACCATTTCCAACTGAAGCTGAGTTTCTGCTGGTTGCTTATACAATTCCGAGAGTGGTAGATACCGACTAACATATCCAACTCAAAGTCTGTAGAGCATTCCTGGCTGAAGGCATGCAGGCAGGAAGGAGTTAATATTAGCTTCCAGGAACGTCAGAAGGAGTGTCTCACGATAGTTAGGTATCTCCCAGAATTGCATTCTCACTGACTAACGTATGTCAGATCAAAAACAGTTGCAATGCAGTCAGATCGCACATGATCAAGAAGGCCTGTGAGTCTGTAGGGTGACTATACAACTTGCACTGTTTCGAAGATGATGAGCACTGCATACACATTGACCAAATTCTTTCAGATTTTACATTCATTGTACGTCAATGCGATCGTACAAACAAACATTATGTGAGTGAGTGCTGTCTGCAACTTGTAGCGTCGCTAACACCACCAGGAACAAGCTAGCTACTTTCTTGCCGAGGAGATTCCACGATTTCTTTATATACATTTCTTCCAATGAATTGGCAAACGCGGCAGGCATTCAGAGGGCTTCCATGAATGGATTCGGGAACAGACACCTCCGGCACTGATTGTGTTAACATGTACAGCATTGCATCACATACTGACAGAGTGGCAAAGAAATGGAGGTTTAGATCCAACACAGGTTGCAATCGATGACCTCGAAATCCAGCACAACAGGCCCGAGTGGGAGTACTACTTCAATCGAGATAATGATGGCGGTAAGTATGGCCTTCACAATGCATGCAATCTATCTAACATTTATGTTGCAGAGACTTACACTGATCTCATGAATATATGGAATGATCTCCCATCTCCATTGAGACAGAAGGTAATGAAGTCCATAAGGGTGGCTCTCAACAACCTCATTCTATATGAGAAAGGAGCCAATAACATGCCACCCGTTACCAAGCCTTGTCGAGTGGTATTAAACAAGGCTGCAATGGAAGCCTTGATGATGGAGCCGGACATTGAGACTCCGGAAATTTCTGCAATTTGCATCCCCACTGCTAAAGATTTATCTTTCGACACTGAGGATGGGATTGATGATGGCGACCATGATAGCGACAACAAGCATGATGACATTCACAGTGCCAGGAGTCGTGCTCAGCAATATCGTGGTCTCCAGCTGGATGATGATAATGTCGAGAATGAGGAGGATGAGGATGAGGATGAGGATCATGATGAGGATGAGAATGAGGACGAGTAGAAGGGTGTAGAGTCGGAGTCGGTGGATGACTGCGAAGGAGAGAGTAGTTTAGAGGATGTGCTTCAAGCTGGCTGCGACGTGTAGCATGGCATTTGGAACAAGGAGAGAGTAGTTTAGAAGGCTGGCTGCGACGTGTAGCATGGTGTTTAGAATGGAAAACTGTATATATTAGAGTTTAATATCTAGGCTGGCTGTTACATGCCGGGAAACTGTATATATTAGAGCTTAATATCAAACATCGTCAACAGTAACGTCAATGCACTGTATCCGTCGCCCGAGATGTGAATGCAATTTAGGGCATCGTATAAACGTCACATGCAGTGAACATTACGTTATGTTACAGTGTACATTGTACTCATGCGTTACATAAGTAGTGTTGTGGATCACAAGGTGAGCACACTACATGGCTGCGACAGTAAGAATTATGTGCACTGTATAGCTGCGACAGTAAGGAATGCTGCGTCAGGAGGTGCAAGAGCAACACCAGGAGTTGTATATATGCACGTGCAGTGTAACTCTACGACGAGGCTCAAAAGGTGTCGTCTGAAGCGTCTGATACGCGCTAAATGTTCCGGTGTCCGGAGTGTGACTTGGTTTTTTTCCCGATGGATACTCCAAACCGAGTTTTCGCCTGTGGAATTGGCAGCCTAATAAAGCTCTACGTTTTATTCTGTATAACTCCGGGGTTTTGTTAATGCATAAGGATATGTATATGGATAAACCCTGACCTACTTTGTGTGTGTGACTGGCTGATCATAGCTCATCAAACAGATATGTATATAGACGGGAGGAGAAATCTCTTCTCTCTCCCTCTAATACAATCAATCAACTATCTGCATTTGAAAGTAACAGGTTTTGGAAAATTAAACTGAGTAATGTACTGTGCATATCTTCCAAGAACTTAAGTATTTACAAGGTATGGAGGCGGCTTCGTCGTCTTGATTTTTTAGGTAAGAAGGCGGCTCTGCCGCCTCGGTTTTGTTTTGCAGGGATATACTCCGAACCAACCAATGAGGATACTTCGTGCGGACATTGCATGATCACATCTGTAACTATAATAAGCATCCTCATTGGTTGGTTCGCAGTATATGCCTGCAAAAAAAACATTCTTTCCCAGCAAAATCCGCCAATATTGATCAGAGAGTTTAGAGTTTGGTATGTAAAATATGCAACTTCATGCGACGCATCTTTTGGTGGTCTCCGAATTTTGATATCTTCAACACTCAGTGAGTAGCTTTCAACTTTGACCGATTTTGGGCCAAAACACAGGCGGTTTTGATCAGCGCTCAATGAGTTTTAGAGCTATTAGAAATCCAAGACTGCCAAAAGATGCGCCGTGCGAAGCTGCATATTGTACATACCAATCTCTAAATTCTCTGATCTATACTCATGGACTTAATGCAATGGTTCACTTAAAAATTTGTCGATTTTTGATGGGGTAAGGTTGTTGCCACACAGACCTGGCATATCCCTGCAAAACAAAACCAAGGCGGCGAAGCCGCCTCCGGGCCTTGTACTATTATAATAATATTGTACATTCGCCGCCTACAACTTATACATTTACATGTAGACAAGAAATATCCACTGCTATCTCCACTTTCAAGTGAGTTAACATGTTTCTCTCACTCCCATGGAGTTTGGCTTGGAATTTCGATTAACATATATACCTGAAGATTACGTCTTTTCCATACAATCCGGATGAAATGTGACACTTCTGATAGCCAAACTGAAACAACGATAAGGTTAGCAAGCTGCAACATTGTACCTGGTGAACGAAGGTGGATTGCATTCAAATTCTCAGACTCACTCTATTCGAGGATCGATTCGATCATCTCTATACAGGGCCCAAAAGCACCGAGCAAATCGTCCGTACCCTCCCATTTTTGTCCCATCGACACTGCTAGGTATTAGAAATAAGTTGCCAGGACAGCCGCAGCTTTTGCAACGGAAAATTCGCGGCGATGGGTGACTATCTTACCTACAACCAAGAAATCCTACGCGAGCACGCACCCAAACCTGCCCCAAAATCCACCGGATGGCACTGAACGCTCGCGATCGTATACGTGTACCGTAATGCTCCGCGCCGGACGGCCTTTCCGTGGTAATTTTACGCGACTCCAACCATAAATATGCATAGATGGAAGTAAAACTGCGAGGAATTCAAGCGAAACGGAAATCTACTTAAGAAAAGAGCGACCAAGGTGAAACAATTTTAAAGCAGCGTGACATCAACAATTTGTGCCAGTAGCTACCTACTTACTTAAAGTAGGTAAGTTCTAGGCCATATATATCAATACTCGGTAGCAAATACAGTGTGTGACCCACCATTAGCAACAACCCTACGATAGGCTGCGCAGCGTATAGAAATTGGAACCATATCTATGCAGTAGGAGAGAAAAGAAGAAGATAACCACACGTAGCCAGCTTAATTAGGTTTAATTAAGATTCGACCAGACTAACTACTTAAGTACTTAAGTAGTCGCCAACGTTTGTCCCCACAGATGCTCGAAAAGCTGGAACTTCGTAATTACTGCCTAGGCGCTTAAGTACTTAGGTAGTAATGATATTTATAATGACTCTTGGTGTGGCTTGGGGGTTTCGATCTTGATATTTCGTAAGAGGTTGACGAGTAGATTTCGACTTTCCAGAGTCATCACCGACCCATCAACGTTGATATCGATATACTTGTCGTACTCTGGCGCTTTAGAAAAGCTCCCTTCGACACCAACGGAATATATTTGATGGCGCAACCTGTGCACTTCGCCGCTGCTTAGCGTTAAATCAAGCCGCAGAGGCAATATTTCCTGTAGATAGTACGGCAGGCCTTGGATGAAATATATGATGTCATCTCGAGAGGAGCTGGAATTGAGGTGAACCTCTGCAGATACCGCGGCTTTGATAACTTCCTTCTCAAAGTCATCAATCGTTTTCCTGCGGAATTGTCGATGCTTGGAAATGATTTCATCTAAAAAATCCCTCTTACCCTCACCCGGCCTATACTGATATGAACGTTTAAGTTTAAGACTCTCCAGGATATCGACCGCCTTTTCATACGCGAACTCGGCCGCAGATCGGTAATGACCAGGGAGCCGAATTCCAAGGACATCCATATCCGCAAGTAAAGATTCCACGAGATGAGTTGCGGACGCGTGTATTGCTTCCTTCATCAGGATAGAACCAACTTCTCCGGCTTCGCGGCCCCCGAACGCGAGCTGAGGTTCAACCAGGGAGTATTCCTTCGATAAGAACAACGACAGGAGTGTGAAGTTCTTGTTCCTCCAAGCCAATTGCCACGTTAACTGGTTTGAGTTATCTGGAATAAGTAGCACCTCCTTGCGTCGAAGCAGCAACTTACAGAATGCCACCTGATCAGTTTCTGTATGATTGGCGCCGACAATATCGGCGGCCTCGTGCAATGGGGTTCGCCCATTTTGGTCCTGGATAAACTCGGAGGCGCCATGAAGGAGCAGCAGGGTGCCTGCCGTTACATCCGCCATTCTGGCAGCCAGATGCAACGGGGTTTGTCGGTGCATATCCGGTGTGTTTACACCAGAGAAAGAATCCGCATTGACTGCTGGTGCATCGTTGTGCGAGAGTAGAAGTTGTACTATTGTCGAATTGCCAATAATGGACGCAATATGGAGCGGTAACTGTCCAACACTGTTTGCTATCGTGATGTCGGCGCCAGCAATGAGAAGCGTTTGCACGATATCTGCACGCGATGTCCTGGTAGCGATATGAAGCGGAGTGTCTCCGTCCGAATTGCGAGCGTTTACCATGACGCCCTTAGCTAATAGAGAAGACACGATTCTTTGTGATTTGCCAAGTATAGCAAAATGGAGCAGAGTATTGTGTTGGCTGGGGTTGGAAAGCGCACCCCTTTCGATGAACATGTTGAGAACGTCGAGAGAGTCTCTCCAGCAGACGTGATGTAGTGGTGATAGCCCATCCTTGTCTCTGGCGTCTAGGCATGCTCCAGAGGATAGCAGCAAGTCCATGATATGTGCAGCTGAAACGTAATGCAAGGGATGGCGACCGCGGTTATCTATGGCATTAACATCTGCGCCATGCTCTATTAACCATTCTACTGCTCTATGTGATTGTCCGGTAACAGCAAGATGCAGGGGAGTTCGGCCTCTACTATCGGTGGACGACAACACTTGCAAGCCGTCCGGATCATGTTCAACGATGAGGCGCAAGATTTCGATAGCACTGTCCAAGTCCTTCGACCGGCCAGCGATCTCGGCGGCATAGTGTACTGGAAGGTTCCACTCGTGATTTATTGGGTCATAAAACTTTTGACGTACAAGCACTGGATAGCAAGTGACGAGGGCCAAAGCCACATCGTAGTCTTCGAAGTCGATAGCTTGCATCAATGGCGTTCTCCCATCCGAAGAAAATGCACACGCACCGGAAGCCGTAAGAAGTCGAACCGTTTCGAGTAAGCGTTGGCGACCTTTGCGCCCGTGGATCGCATGTCGTTCCAGCTTAGAAGAAAATGGCAACGAGCAACCGAGCGGTTCCTTTGAGAAACACTCGCTGATGCAGTTCATATTCCTTGATTTGGCGGCTTCAAGTAACATTTCCAGGATGTTGGGGCAGTGCAGACTTGCAGCAAGATGAAGTGGAGTCCAAGCAGTTCGATAGCCGTGAATGTCTTCTTGCGGGTAGTAGATCTCCGCCAGAGGGTTCGCGCCGAGTTCGAGAAGAGCCGCTACCGCACTTTCACTTTCGGCGTATATTGCAAAAGCAAGTGGCGTGCCGGAAAATTCTAGTGGCCACTGAGGATGAAGGCGGTGAATTTCAGTACAGGGACAATCCAGAGCCTGCATACCAGAGAGTCTCTCGGTGGAAGAAGCTGATGAATTTGACTCATCCCATTGGTTCAAAATGCGTCGACCTACCGACAATGCTTCCTCACCAAAAATAAAAAGCCAATGCAATACAGAGCAACCGCCCGCAGTGGTTTCCGCAGTGTTGATGTCTTCGTTTATGAGGCGTCGTGTAGTTTCCGCATCCGCTAGGGAACTTGCGCGGAGCAACGCAGGATAATTTGAGGAAGTAAGGGCAAGTGCACCTTGTTGAAGGCATTGGATAATGCAAGAGTTATAGGTGCTACAGAGATCCCCCAGAATTCCGGAACAGAGTTGGTCTCCAAATATGCGTGCAACTGGGTGGCCCAGCACCTTCGCTTGTGAAATCATCTCGATGGCTTTATCGAACTGTAAGACGGTTCCGAATTCCAAAATGTAACATATGGCCAACTGCATAGTCATGTCCGCTTTCTTGTCGTTGTCGGTCAAACGTAGGGACGCCTTCTCAATTTCAAGAAATATTTGTTGTTGATAGTGCCACGGTATATCTATTCTTCGGTCGTATCGAAACATCTGCGGAGGAGTACGTCAGCACCTTCATCCTTTGCATACTCATTGCCCCATGGCCAGCATACATCGTATGTCAACTCGTGTTTCCCCACGTGCATTGAGAGTTGAGCGGAAAGGTTCGATTCCCCGGATGTGCTTAATTGGTCAGTATCTGCATTTGAGCCGAATAATTTGGCACTCACTTCCAGGTTGTCATGATTGGGAATACCATCAGGTTAATTGGGCGGGCGGTTGGCTCCATCTGGAGTGTTTTGCCAAAAAGCCCACGTAGGCCCGCCATTGCAAAACCGAGGGATCCGGATATGCTGCGACTCGAACCTTTCATTTCGTTCACGAATTTGATTGCTAATTCGCGGAGATGTTTCTTGTCGAAATTCTCGTACGATGTATCCCCAGCCGCTCCGACTCCCTCGACATAACCCGAACTACGGAAATAAGATAGTTCATTTGTCCATGACTTATCAAAGTAGCACGCCCCGTCCTTGAGAACCTCCCATACAAGGAGACCGTATGCCCAGATATCGCATTTGGGCAGATCTTCAGAGGAAATCGCTCTAGTTTTTTGACACGTTACCTCTGGTGCATTGTACCTATTAAATGTCAGATGCTCAGATGCAACCGTTGGGTACACTCGAACTCGAACTCACAGGTTTGTTCCATAATACCGAGTAAGTTTGCCTTCGTCATTTGCAGTAATCAACGAATGGCCAAAGTCACATAACTTCGCGATCGTAGCGCTCGGACGGTCCCATGACTGGAAAACCAGAACATTGTCAAGCTTTAGGTCCCCATGCACAATTCCACACCTATGAAGGGCCACCAAACCCGCTGCAATATCACCTATAAATATGAGCTTAGTTTTGAAAGGCACACGCCCTCTATTGTCCCCCAAGTAAGTCCTGCAATCTCCCATGGAAGCAAAGTCCACCATGACAAAAGGAACCAAGTTGTTGTCATGCGTGTTCCAACCGTAGCCGATCAGGTTGAGGATATTTGGGTGACTTTGAAGGGGCTTGTGATGCATGATCTGAAGGTCCAGTAGCAAGTTGGACAGTTGAGATCCAAGTTTTTTACCGTCACTTCCCGACTCGCCCGTCTTTAGGTGCTTCACCGCTACCAGTTTTCCGGCGTACGCACACCGCTCCACGACGAAGGATCTTCCCTCGCCTACTACGCCTTCTCGTTCGACATCGTTCATGTAGCATCTTTTGATGTTGAGTTTCTGAAGAGTGCGCAAAGCATCATCCAAGCCTCCAACCGCTGGATTAGCCTCGCCAGAGAAGCTGAAGCTTTGAACAGTGGACATAACAGTCCTGGATAGTCGCGTGTTCCAACTGAAGACTGAGTCGTTCTGCAAATTTGTCAATATAAGTTGCTGCGCCCGAGTCGGAGCACGATGCTAGGGAGTCAACCCACCGTATCCATGGTGAAACACTGAGTGATTTGCGGATAGAGACGCTCTACCCGGCCCTTTGAGTTCGTGAGTTTTCTGGCAGTAATTTGAAATTTTTGATGCGGAGTTGTGTGCAGTCTTTGAGTGCTTCTGTAGCTGTCTGGGCTTCGAGTTCGTGAGTCTCGAGGGAATAAGTTGGGAATTTCGGAAGCGGGGCTGTGCTTCTCAGCTCCTCACATATACCGCAGAATCTGACGGTATCTGGTTTATTATGTGCGACCCCAATGGTGATCTTTTTTTATTCGCCTTAAAAACGTACATACATGGACTGCGAGAATGGGCAAATGAAAGCAACGGATCGGGAGTCCTGCTCCACTACGGGGGGGACAAAAGTCGTGGATATGTGCAATCGCAACCACCAGACGAAACAAAAAATGTGTATCCACGCGGCCTCCAAAATCAATCCAAAGTGGTCTCTCTGATGCCAGAATATATCTAATTGCGCCCCATAATCTCTCTTTTGTGTTCTTCTTTGTTATTGTGGAGTAATAGCAATTCTTGTGCACATGTGTTGTTGTGCTTACAGCGATCTATTCACAACTTTTATCCCCAACCTCGTACAAATAACCCAGATACCGTCAGATTCTAGTCTAGATTCAGAATGACAAAACGTTGTAACAGTGTTAGCAATAGCATGTGCACTTTTGGAGTGCGTTTTGCAGCAGCAACCACCAAAAGATACCTGATCGGTGGCGACATAGCATGCATGCACTGCGCAATTTCCAGAGGGGAGGAGAACACAAGCTGCATGAGCAGCCCACTTAGCACTTTAACTTACCAAGTCGTC
This sequence comes from Wilcoxina mikolae CBS 423.85, assembly GCA_014904905.1. NCBI lineage: Eukaryota > Fungi > Ascomycota > Pezizomycetes > Pezizales > Pyronemataceae > Wilcoxina > Wilcoxina mikolae. The sequence continues at coordinate 91,568 of MU122272.1, forward strand.
ACCCCATATGTATGCGCATCTCTTGGTTAGAGCAAGCAAGAGCCTTCGCTCCCAAACCATCGTACAATACCAAATATACCAAACCTGCGGTAACATACAATGATTGGACTCGAAGTTACAGCGTTTTCCATTGCTGTGATCGGTCATGTTTTGGTACTTAGGGACAAAACGACGGATATCATTTCAGCAGCACAGGATTTTGAGGCTGTAAGCACCCCGCATGAGCTGAAGGGTTCAACACTTGCGACGGGCATCTTGTGGACTAACTCGACATCCAGGATTATCTGTAGCGGGAGCTAGCACAGCGTCGGATAGAAGCGAGGTGGCGTCCCGGATTGACATTTGTTGATTGCGGAGAAAGCTAGGCGTGGAGCGGCGATAGTCCCCCGCTTCGTTTCTTGGCACACGTCACCGTATTCATCCTACAAAACCGCGCAATCTCCAACCATTGAATCCATTCACTAAGCCACCATGTACCGCCGAATCAGCCAACACACAGTTATCAGCACTCGGAGTGATTGGCCATGCAGCGGGTGAAGACGTAAGCTGGGAGGAAGCTGCATGCAGGGAGGGTCAAGCGCTGTCTGGTTACACGACACACACCTCCACTTTTTTTTCTTCCCTCCTACGTTTTCTCTCAGACCTACGAACAATTCGTTCCATCGCCATCATCATATCCATCGCAACACTTACCCATGTCTCGCCTCGGTCTCCGCCATCTCCCCGCCTCTTTCCACACTTGCCTCGATCCCATCCTCCAACCACTCGCCGCCTACTGCTACCGCAACCGCATCTTCCTCGCCCTCCTCCTCGCACCACCCATCGTCCACCGTCTCTACGGCGACTACACCGACTTCCTCTCCCTCGGACCCGGCGGCATCCCCTACAACCCCCTCGGCTGGCTGATCTCCTCCTTCGCACGTGCCGTCCTCCCTCGCGATGTCCTAAGCACAACCGTCTACACCACGTCTCCCTCCACCCGTACTTACCTCCCCAAACTCCCAATCCGGCAACCCCCACGACCATCTCTCGGTTCGCACCCACTCCCGCAACGCCAAACCTCACAGGTCCCATCCCGCGATGTCATCGACGCCGTTGAATCTGCCATCCTCGAGATCCACGCTGACTACGCATCTTCGACGGAGCTGAAGACGAGTGTTTACGAGAAGATGGGGATGGGGCTGTTTATCCGTCCGAATGTGCACTCGCCGACGCTGGGGGAGGGGAAGAGGGAGGTGGCGCATGTACATGCTACTGAAGAGGCGGGGGAGGGGAGTCTTCATGTGCTTCTTGCGCCGAGGGATTGTGTTGAGGTTATTGAGAAGGGGTGGGGACAGAGGCATCGCCTGGCGGGAGTGTGGGGCGGGAGGTTGCTGCCGGCGGAGTATTTGTTGGTTTATGCGCCCAGGGAGTGGAGTGAGGTGGCGGTTGTGAGGAGGATCGTGGAGGCGGGGGTTAGGGCGGCGTTGGGGGTTGAGGGGAAGGCGGTGCCTGGGGGGTGGAAGTGAGAGACGGGGTGTGGATTGTATGGTTTGACATATACTACTACTGTGTGTTTGCTCGTTTATCGGTTGTTCCCGTGTCTAGATATGCGGCTTACGCGGTGATGCGATGTGCGAGAGGATCATGAGTAACTGACAGCTGCAGCGATCACCGGAATCGTATTTGACGCGAGCCCTAATGTCAGAATCCGGACCAAGGGGCGACTTACATCACTCGACACAGGCGTGCAGCGAACTAAACCGTCGATTAGAAATGGGCTTTTCTTGGCTATTGCCTCCAGACGTACTTCATACAAGTACTTCATACACGTACTTTGAAACTGCACCCCGTGTTGCTACTCCAAGCCTGGTACGTCGTAAACCACAAATACCACGTGACCATGCCACCTCTCAGAAGGTCCTCCGCAGAATATTCTCCGTAAACCTGCTCTCTCGCATTTTCTCTTCCATTTGCACAGGGCTAGGGTTCCCATCGTGCGCACTGTCCTGTGAGGACTTGCAGGGCTGAGAAACGGGATTTGTATTTTTAGAAATGGGGAAACCGCAACCGTCGGTCACGATTGGTGGCGACAAGCCTTTGGCGGGGCTGAGCGTACGTACGTTCCACCTCCACCTCCACGAGTGTGGGAGAACAAAGAATGGAAAATAGAATGGATCTGCTTGCTGGCTGCAAATACTTCAAACCTCAGCTTCTTACCAGCTTCTTACCAGCTTCTTACCAGCTTCCTCTCCGTTTCTTTCTTTCCTTCGCTCTCTGTTCTATTCCTTCTCTCTTGTTTATTTTGTCAAACTCACCAATACCGCCGCCTCGCTTCGAATTCGCCACCATGAACCTCCTCCACCTCGCCGCCTTCCTCCTTCCTTCCCTCATCACCGCCTACGACACCACCGCCTGCAACACCTCCCCTTCTCTCTGCTCCACCCCGTACAACAGCATCCTCCACCTCGGCGCCCACGACTCCGCCTTCGTCCGCACCGCCGCCAACAAATTCACCACCGCCGGCAACCAATACTTCAACGCCTCAACGCAACTCTCTGCCGGCGTCCGCCTCCTCCAATCCCAACTCCACCTCAACAACAACATCCCATACCTCTGCCACACGACCTGTTCCATTTTCGACGGGGGGCCGCTAAAAGACTGGTTAGGGGAGATAAACACCTGGCTCTCGACGCGACCGTCAGAAGTCGTTACGATCCTGCTGGTAAACGATGATAAGATTCCGCCGTCCCAGATCGCGGAGGCGTATAAATCTGCAGGACTAGATACGCTGTCGTTCACACCGGCCAATGCGAGTTGGAAAGAAAATACCCTGAGTACGTTTATTGATGCCAAAAAGCGGGTGATCACGTACCTTTCCGCTGGTGCGGATGTTACGCAGGTGCCATATTTACTCCCGGAATTCGACCACGTCTTCGAAACCGCGTTCGAAAACACGGACGCAAGTAACTTTACATGTTACGCTACACGGCCGAGTGAAGTTGCCGGAAAGGCCGCGTTACAAACCGCCGTGGAGACGAGAATGGGACTCATGAATCGGTTTTTGTATAATGAAATCGCGGGGACGTTGAAGATCTTTGTCACTAACGATACGTATGCTACTACTCTGAATGGGGATACGGGGGTTGGGAATTTAAAAGACGGCGTGGGACAGTGCTTTAAAGAGTGGGGACGGAGCGGAGGGTATGTGTTACTCGATTTCGTGGACGAGGTATGTATCCCCCCCCCTCCCCCGGTACTCCGGTGCTAACAGTGAGTGTATAGGGCGACCCAGTGAAGGTAGTAGACGGCTTCAACAATGTCACCAAGCCCGTCAACAGGGAGGACTTCCCATCCAACCCGAAGACGGTACAGAGCCAGCAGAACGCGCAGCTACAGGGTGGGTGGGCGGAGGTGCAGAGGCTTGCGGCGGAGGCAAGGAATGGGACGGAGGTGAAGATTGGGCAGTGGATTTGGGCAGCGGGGGAGTGGAAGGGGAGTTGGAATCGGTTGTAGGTGTTAGGGAGGGCGGGTTTGCATAGGTTTGGCGTCTTTGGGAAGCAAGGAGGGGGGTTCTTGTATATCCTTTTTTTTGCGTTTTTGATTAGGCATATTTTAGGTTTAGTTTGGTAAGGGACGTCCGGATTGCGTCTTTCGATATGAGTAATGAGAATATGATGGACATTTCAGCTGTTACTCCGTTATTCGTGTGCGTGCTGATGGTGTGTTATTTGTTGCGTGGGGGGTGAGTGAGCTTGATTGCACAGGATATCACCCGCCCCCTTCCCTCTCTCCGCTGTTACATATGTACAAGGGTCTGATACAGCTGGCTGTAACCGGGGCTGATGCCTCCTGTATATATCTCGAGTCTCTCTCCTTCCCACTCTCTTCACTCTGTACCCTAGTCTATACACACGGTTCTCCCCATACAGTAACATCCGCCAACATGCCGGTGAAAATTAACCAGTCACCCACTCACCTGCGCCAGCATAATCATTACCGCCAGGTACATACAGTACTGTAGCTGTAGATGTAGGAAGTTCAAGTTGGAAGGCTTATATTAAATTACTATGGGAATTGTCAAGCCAGGGGAGGTCTCAGATCCTCAGGGAGAAGCTTCGAAGGGGGGAAAGCGGGGGGGGAGGCGGATCAATGAGAAGGATCTAACAATGGAATTTTCTCCCTTGTAAGCTTAAGGAGTTCGGATTGGGCTAGATACGTAAGAGGGATATCGATGTGGAAAACATCAACGCCTAAGGCAAGAATTTGAGGTTTCCACTAGATCTTATTCTGTACGATAAGCCTACTATCTAGTATGTACCGGCGGATACAACAAGTATGTATTTAGTTTGAAGCTCCGAAGATCAATATCAACCGACCAGGCTTCTGGCAGCAGACGCGGCAAAAGTACTCAAGCCTCATTGTTATACTGTACATGCTGTAAGTCCGAGTCCGTGACCACTGCTGACGAAGGAGTACGGATGAAGAAAAGTATATAGAAGCTGAAGGTAGAAATTCGTACGTAGAATCAAATCCGGACTGTGTAGTGATGGCGATGTGAGTGAGCGGATCTAGGATAGGTGTGGGTTGAGGTGGGAAAGTAAGAAGATGAAGTTAACGTTTGAGAGAGGTGAAGTGAAGTGAAGTAGTGGCCTAACTTTAAGGACTCTACAGAGGCAGGTTTGGGAGTACGGGAGTCCTATACAGTATGAAAGAAGGGATTATTTTGGCGACGGTCAAAAACGGCTATATAAAGTAGGTATATACTCGGGTCAGGCTGTAGAAGTTCGAACACTCCTTCAGTACCGTCGTCCATCACATCGTTGGAGGTACAATTTCAATCGGGACGAGGCTTGAGTATTGAGTGAACACCCAGAGCTCTGCTGCCCAACTCCCAACACCAAAGCATACCCTATACCTAGGTAGGTATCGGGGGGTATGTACAAAACTCAGACCCAATGGGAACAACTAATCGAAGCAACTCTAAATGCCGGCAAATACAAAAAGTTAAAACCGGTAACAACAATTGCCTACGCAGGTGTGGAGGAAAACCACCCGGGTACAAAACCTCACTTTCTAACCGTGTGCCAGTGCTAATATGAAGGAGAAGAAAACAGAAGGTGCGAAAGATGAGCGATGATAAGGAAGTTCCTCCTGTGTCCTCTTTTTAAATGAGCCCGAGAGCGGGCCAAGACTTCCTCTTGAGCTGGCTACTCCTTTTCCAGTAAGTTATCATACCGAAATGGCTAAATATAAGACAGTATTGGGTGGACTATACTCTAAGGCGATCTGAATATTGACAGAAAGGGCAAAGCCAAGCCTGCATGTAGCTTGACTTAACACGTTGCTCCCACAGTAAAATTCATTGCCAGAAATTGGGTATCCGATCTTTTACAGCCTAGCCTGGCCCGAGTTCAATCGAAACCTACTTAGGACCATTATCAAAAACCCCCCCTTTTTTCATGTGGTACTTCGTATGTCCTCTCGTGCCCAGATTTTCTCTGTTGAACGAGAAAACTGATAATGACCTTCAGTTTACTGAAGATATAGCACCTGAGGAACTTAGTGGAGCGCCAAAAAGTCACATGATAAGTCACATTGAATTTGAAGTGATGTCACGTGATCACAATCGCACGAGATAAATTTCACCAGCTCTCACCGCAGCATCTCCGCAGCATCTCCGCAGCATCTCCACAGCAAATTTGGTCAGCGGCGAGCAAAGAAGAAACAACTTGTCTGCTCTAGATACTAGTATGCTTCTACTTACCATCTATCCACCAAACAGAGAAGAACCAAGTTGTCTACTCTACATATGCTTCTACCATGTGAATCTTGGATTTTCTTCACAATAGAATGATTGGTACTGGGATTAGACGACAATTGTGCCAAGACGTGCCAAGATCAAACTGAAGGTCATCGGCTTCGCGAGCGAAGCACCACGTAAAGGTTACGAGTACAAAGTTCAGAAAGTGTAAAGTTATCCTCCGATCACATGTACTACGTGACTACAAAGTATGGGCACAGGCGAAGTGGGTCGCGGCGATCATTCAAAGGTGGCGATGAACATCCATACATGCATGCAGGCTGAGCCAGACGATATCAACCAACCCCATATTGTGTTTGAGATTTCCTAGGCGCAGCATGCCCACTGTTCTGCTAGGTAGTTACACGCCATGAATGGTCACAACGGTCACACCACCATCTATCCACTACATCATCACAACATATCTGCGCTCTCTTGATTGGCCGTAATTTGTGTTGCACCGCCCTTGTAATTTCAACCAGGATGCCTGCGCCTTGCGCTTTGCATCTGATAATCGGTAGTCATGGTAAGTTCCAACAAGCCTACAGGCCGCAGATTCATATTGCTTGACGTAGGCGGCGGTGGCATTGGTTCTTGCTATGATAAAGTATCCATAGAGCTGAACGTTTCTAAAACTCTCTGAGGCAAAACTCTTCAAAAAGGTCGACTACCCTTTACGCTGAGGTTCACATCTACGCCAACCAGTCCTGAACCCACCTAGTTACATTGTTCTGCCGCTTGCAACGATCTTTGAATAATCCGCGATCTCAGCGCTTTACGTATTCAAGGTTAATTTTGGGTAGTTCCTGCCTCACACGATGGATATAAATGCTAAGAAAATGCATAGTTCTCTAGCTCGTCCATTGCTCCCCTCCGAGACCGAGTGTCATCATATCTAAGGGCTACACTGCCTTTGCAGGAGATTGGGAGCTGAATAATCATATTGTAACCAATTCCCTTGTTCCATATCAATTTAACGCTAATGCAAAGAGGTCCAGGCAAATATCAACCTCGTTTTCGCCAGAATGTCTGAAGTCGCCCTTCAAGCAGATGTTGTCAACATTCCGAACAACTCGCTGAGTCTATTGGCCACCCTCAAGCCATTCTTACAGGCGCTCTCGGCCGATAATGTCAATCCTCTCGCAGTAGATGAGGTACATACGATCGGGACGTACTTTCATACGAACGGTGATCTGGCAGCGAAAATTCCGGATCTTCTGTGTCGTTCAAATTCGATGCGACTGGAGCGACTCAAGATATTTGTCGGCTGGCAGAAAGGCGATACTGCTTCGTTTATGGCCCAGACAGCTGGCGGGAGAGCTGCCGCCCTACTTTGTCTCTTCCTCGTCGAACTCTATGATACACAACGGGCAGGCGAGGTTCTTTACAAGTTATCCTCCATGCTTCTGGTGGAAGAGCAGAGAAACTCTAGTATCAATCAACTGGCACAAGTTTCACAAGTTTTGGCAGCTAAACTAGCCGCTATAGGATTCGGTAACTATTTGGCGACGGTGGTTACTCGGCTCCGTGAAGCGTACCTAAACATGGATGTGACTACAATTCCGACCGAATTTCTCGACATTCCTACTCAAGAAACCATCGCAAGCTTTTTGCAGGGGCTTTCTGTCGCTTTAACTGAGGATCAGTCAATTCTTCGCCTAGAAGGATGCAAGGGAATAGGTTACATCCTCTCGCTGGTGCTAGCTCTCTGCCCGGAAGACGTTTGGGTTTATCTAGAAAACGAACCCTTCTTTCAAGGAGAGAGGCGCAATATAGTCGTTGTTATTGGCAACGATAGGAAGGATGGCTTTACAATTGAGAAGTTGATTAATGGATCTAAACCTGCTGTTAAGGGGATCCTATCTATCGTGGCTACCGACCCCGGCGTTCACCATTCGCCGCATTCTTTTCGATGGGAGGGGCATTTGGCAGATCGACTTACTCTCTGTTTTGCCGGTATCAACGTCTGGTGTACCACTGAGATCACAACTACCTGTGTGGAGCTTATCTCATTGGTGGCGAATACCATTTCTGGCGATGAGTTTAGTAACGGGAGTAGCCGAAATGAAAGTAAATTACCGAAGAACGGTTTCCTATCTCTTCTGGGACCGTTTCCCTCGAAACGTATACGGGACGCCCTGCTATCGACTTTTCGGATCGAACCATCGTTAGTTCACAAATATCAAAATTACGTCGATGCATATACAGAGCTAGTCCGACTCGTGGAACAGGTTATATGTTCAAGTCAAATATTACGTCAACCCGACGGGGTGTTTCTGGGTTGCTGGAAGACTCACACAGCGTCGTTCGAGCTTGAAACCTATAGCACATGCGGAAACAAAAAGTGCAAACTGTGGGAATTCTGGCGGAAAATCGGAGGTGTAATTGGCGATGGAATTAGCGCCTTATTCATAAAACCAGGAATTCATGCAACGGTAACGACAAAATTTGCAAGCCGTCAGTCATGTCTCTGGCGCACAATTATCCATGCCTATGCATATGCAACAGCTCAAGATGTTTCTAAAGGGGCTTATTTTTATTCCAACAGAGATTTTCACAAGGAAATGCTGTTCTTTGCGAACACCATCAGTAGATATAGCGATTCTTCGGACTTAGGATTGGGCTCCGGATCAAGTGTCATATTTCCGTCAACTTTGTTGCACCCTCAACTAGAGCAGTACGTCGAGTACTTATTGGTCGATGGGAGATTTTCCGATGGTCGTAATTGTTTCAACAAACTCATCAGTGAAGGCAAATCCAGACAAAGAACGACGCGAAGACTGTTATCTGCAAAGGGACCTATTAGACCATCTAGCGACGGAACTCATACCGACCTTTGTTTAACTGTGCGAGAGACTGCGGAGGCATTATTGGTTAAGACCTCGTTCCAAGCGAATGGGAAGCTTGTGGAAGTAGATTTTTTAGATATTCATCTAGGTTTTCTAGCCTTGACGTATTCAAGGCCATGTTCCCACCGCAAACACGATGCTCTGTCGGATGAGCATAGCCGTCGCATCTTCACCACTTCTGTCGCTCAACCGCAGGGCACTGGGAGGGTGGTATCTCTTGCTTTAACCCGCGCAAATCCAGAATCTCAATTCCTGTGTTGTAGTGGCGGTTTGCGTACTGTTTTTCAAGCGGATAGTTGCCTGAACTGTTGTATAGAGGAAGCGCAAGCGGAATTTTCGGGAGAGTCTTTTCTTGTTATTGTATCTTAAGGAGGTGGGAGTATTGGAGAACTAACTTGTCCTTGTATGCGCTGTTACTTTCTAGTTTTTCCGATACTGTTAAAGGTTGTCGAGCGTACTATATGATAAGATTTTGGTGGTGGTCAAAAGGAGGAATGAGGTGCACAGCTGGACAATTGTATTCTGGTGGAAGAGAGATTGTGCTGCTGATGGATTCATCGATTGTCAGTCAATATAACGGAACCGGTGAAGGCGGGGATCAGAAAAGACAGACAAAGGAAATCAGTGCATGTCTTTTAACTGTCAAATTGGAAGGTACCAATACTTTGCTTATTTTTTGTTTAATCTTGCGGTATTCACTCTAGCTCAGTGCCCGATTTCCATCGTCCTCAGGATGAGCGGCTAGGTAGTGGAGATCCCCTTCCTCCACTTCGCAATACTTTGCTGCAGGCTTCCTAGTACTATGACTGTTTTCCAATCATACGAAAATCGTCATTTTCCCCGATCGGCCGTATATACCGCCATGCTGTATTACACCTCACTCACCAGGGGATCATTTTCGGCCCATTTATTGCAATGTTATTGGGCATCATTAACGGTTCCCTTCATGCAACCGCTTGGAACTCCCATTTCCCTTCCCATATCGAAGCCTTAGTATGGAAAATCTGCTGCTTGGGGGTGGGTTGCTTTCCCTTAGCCATGTTCATAATACAATGCATATTGCTATATATGTACCACCTTCTGATGAGATATACACGGTCAGGAGACGAAGTCAGAATTGCGCGATATCGAAGATACATATTGTCCGTCTCGGTTTGTCTCTTCGGTTTCGCATTGGCTCTGTTTCATGGGTACCTCATCTGCATGCTGTACCTGACGGTGGAATCTTTCATTAGTATCCGCAGCTTGCCTCCTGGAGTCAAGTTTGGCCGCACGTATAATGCGAACCTCATCATTAAGTTCCAAGAGAAATTTAGGGTCGGATTTTCCTTTCCGGGAGTCCTATACAGTATGAAAGAAGGGATTATTTTGGCGACGGTCAAAAACGGCTATATAAAGTAGGTATATACTCGGGTCAGGCTGTAGAAGTTCGAACACTCCTTCAGTACCGTCGTCCATCACATCGTTGGAGGCACAATTTCAATCGGGACGAGGCTTGAGTATTGAGTGAACACCCAGAGCTCTGCTGTCCTAGGCTCTGACGGAAACACCCAACACCAAAGCATCCAACAGTTGTGTATCAGGGAGTATGTACAAAACTGAACCCAGAGGGGACAACTCACTAAATGCCGACAAATACAAAACCGGTGACCACAATTGCCTGCGCATGTGTGGATCCGGGGGAAAAACCAGCAGGGTACAAAACATCGGAGAGCAGAAACGAAGTTCCTCCTGAGTCCTCTTTTTAAATAAGCCCAAGAGCGAGCTGAGACTTCCTTCTGAGGTGGCTACTCCTTTTCAAGCAAGTTACATACCGAACTGGCTAGATGAGACGGCATTGGGTATAAAGCGATCTGAATATTGACAGAAAGGTCAAAACCAGAATACTTTGACTTCGTTCTTATATACCTTTACCTCTGCTCCACAGCAAAATTCATTGCCCGAAATGGGGTATACTGAGGTATGTATCCGATCTTCTACAGCTTGACCCGAGTATAATCGAAACTTACTTAGGTCCAAAAAAGCACGGGACCCTGTAGTCTGTCACGAAAGGCGGCTTTTTTTTTACTGGCTAAGCGCCTAGTGATATTAGACCCCCGCTATACTGAGTGAGGGAACCCGAGTGATATCAAAGGTACTCGAATGCAGTCAAATTATTTTACACATTTTCGTTGAGACACTCTTTGCAGAGGTTCAAATTACAGTAGATATAGCAAAAGGAAGTCCGTCTTGTCTTACCCTTTACCCCTGTTCTCCACATTTGGAAGCGGCAGCCTGCGCATTCCTTTACAGTTCTTGCTCTATCCCGCTCATGCAACTGAGAACTGAGCCGCAAGAGTTGACAGGTAGTTTTAGCGCTCGCGATGTCCGAACAGAGGTTCTAGAACTGACATTTAGCCTGACAAACGGCCAATATTCCTTGATTCTATTGCTTCTAATTGGGAGAAAGCTTATCAGTCTCTGATACGTATAGACGTACTAGAATGAAACCTCACCATTGCCCATCTCCTACATGGCATATGCATCTCACGCCATTCAATCATATGAATTTATAATAGAGCCAACTCATAAGTACTCAGTCATGCCACACAGGACCAATATTATTCCATCGATCCATTCTGGAGAAAGCTGAAAGCGTGTGATCGGCACAATTTTTTCTACCCCACCATCCCTCCTACCGCCGTACATTTAATGTGCCCAAAGGCTCAAATATCTAGTCTCGCTGAGTTATTTGCAAGGACGAACGAAAGCTGACGAGGAGTAAACTGAGCTGAAAGTTTTGCCGCTGGAATTTGGAATAGGTGAGCCCTTAATGGGTCTACGTATACAAGTTCAATGTTGGTCTCTAACTTAACAGCCTACAAAGTTTTACACATTGCCTTCAAATTACGACATCTCGAACTTCGTCCGATATCGCGATGCCTTCCCTCACACATTCGATGAACGGGTTCCATTACACCACGATTATTATTGCCACTATTACGGCCGCATCGAAAATCGTCCTCGGGGCACCGATCGACACTAAACTGGAGCCAACATTCGTAACGGAGCCATTGAAACGGGGCACAATCGGGTTATTATGGAGCTGCGCTGTCACTTACGGTATCTGCATCTGGACAACAATACACCCCGATATAACCTATGATTCGGGTCGTTGGCGACGGGTCTCCTACAAATTGGCATGGGCTATTAGCGCTATTTTAGTGCCAGAGTGCATCTTCATCATTGCACTCAGCCAGTTTCGTGATGCAATCTATCTCCGCAAGCTCTGGTGCGAAATTTTTCCCGATACCTTTGGCCTGCAGGGGGGTTTTTTTGTGTTGATGGGGGGGTTCACTACACAAACGACGAGAGACGGCACGATCCGCACTCACACCGTGACGCGTGATGGTTTCGTCGAGCTAGTAAAGCTTGCGAAGCAGGATATGATTCTCGAAGAAAGCAAGGAGGTTAAATTAGAGAATTTCAAGAAGACGATACTATCTTGTTCACAAAACCCTTTTGAGAAGAAAGACATCGACGACAAAGGCAAAGCCGACAGTATATCTAAAGCACTTGTTACTGGGCAGGTACTCTGGATGCTTTTCCAGTGCACTGGGAGGAAAATTGAGCGACTGCCAATCACCGTACTGGAAACCCATGTAGCTATCCAAATAGTATATTCGATAATCATTTACGCTTTGTGGTGGCACAAACCTTTGGATGCCCATGTTCCTATACCGATTACGATAAACGAACACGTTTGGGAGCAGTTAACGAGACCAAAAACTCCTAAGCCCGAACCGAAAGACCGTTGGGAGAAGCTGATAAAATCAAACTCTCCTAAGCACAAACGGAAAGAGAGATCAGAAACCGCGGTTACTACTACGAGGGGCGAGCCAATCCCTTCAAATTCTGAGATCGAACAAGTCACAAACCAACCATCGATATCGAAAGTGCCGTCTGAGACTGTGCAAAGTTCGACGACAGAAGATAACCCTAACTACGACTATTTTCCAATCATACGGAAAAAAAAATCGTCAGGCTCCCCGATCATCCGTATATACAACCATGGTATTGCATATCTCGATTACGAGGGGATCATCTTCAGCCCATTTATTGCAATGGTATTGGGCATCATTAATGGTTCCCTACACGCAACCGCCTGGAACTCCCATTTTCCATCCCATATCGAAGCCTTGCTATGGAAATTCTGCTGCTTCGGGGTGGGTTGCTTTCCCTTAGCCATGTTCATAATTCTATTTCTGTTTCAACTTCTGAAGAAATATATACTGTCAGGAGGCGATGACCGAATTGCGCGATCTCGAAAATGCATGTTACCTGTCGACTGGTTCGCGCGGTTCTCATTCTTTCTGTTTCTTGGGTACCTCATCTGCATGCTGTACCTGACGGTGGAATCTTTCATTAGTATCCGCAGCTTACCAGAAGGATCCTATTCCGTGCCCTCCTGGAGTCAAGTTTGGCCCCACATATAATACGAGCCGGTTGACCTCATCACCAGGCCCCAAGAGAAATTTAATTTGGAGTCAGATTTTCCTTTCAGAGTTTCAATCATTGTCCTTGACTTTCATACAATTGTACAACAAGAGGATGCATGCTCCGCAACTTAAGTAGGCATAAAATGAAATGTTTGTCGGGAGGAAACTAGTGTTAAATTTGAATATTTTTGCTGTTCTCAATGCATTTGCGGCTATGATATTATTAGCAGGGGCTTGGGTCAAGATTGGATCAGATAAAATAAGATAGAAGAGATGCCAAGCCGTCATCTAACCCTTTTCTTCTTCCTCTCCTGATTGCCTTTCAAATTTCGGCATTAAGATGGGACTTCCATTCATGCGACGCACAGCACGGACAACTTGAGCGCTCCCCCCTATCTACCCCGTTCTTCCTCTGTGGTACGACTCCAACAATAATACCCATCCACGACCACCCCGCATCCGCGATCCAAAATCAAAGCCGGCCAACTTATGTTCTCCTGGAGCGACGCGGTGCCTCGTGGCCGTGACTACACCCGCTTAATTACCCGCCATTGTCGGCTACCGGGTCTTATTCCTAGATATCGTCAATAGTGTCAACGCCTTCCGCTGCTGGTTGGGAAATAACGCTTTCTACTGCGAAGGTGATCTCGTAAACCAGACCCATTCTAAGCAGTTAAGCAGTGAGCGCTAGGGGGTTGTGAACGTCAATGTCTGGGCCATGAGATCACTGCTAGAGATTACAGTTTCCAGTTTGGGAAAGAACGGACGATTCCAATAGGATGAAGCGGGAATCGAGACTATTGAAGAGAAGAATTTCGATTCTCACGAAAGACCCTTCACAAGCTCGTCTCCTTGTTCGCAATGTAGTCCGCGCCTCCTGCGTTTACCAGTGTTTCTCATATTTGGGTCGCCGACCTGGCACCAGGGGTGCGGCGACTTTAAGACTGGTGATAGAGGTCTTTTCTCCGGATTTTTTCAAGGGATAACAATGGGTTTCGGTGTTGAGAAGGCTTATCATTTGATCCAATGGAACAGTGGTATATATGAGGTTTTCTTTCCATATATGCACTTTCGATCAATCTTGTGATTCAAGGTTAGGATGATCCAGCCCTATGGGGTCCGGTAATGGCTGATCCCGCCATCATTTGGTTGCAGCAATGCGCTTAACAATCCCACGGACTATATACTTACTTGAGAAACGTTAGCGCCATTGAACTTTTTCAGCCGCACCATTCCTGCAGCTCATCCACTAGGATTTCAAGGGTTGTGGTCTTGCCAGAGGTATGTGGTGATAAAAGATACTAATGTGGATTCCCACTTCCAATATATTAATGCATTCACGACGACGCCGAATAACCCTCATGTTCAAATCTACCCCGCACCGCTAACACATCACTACCGCCGCCGCCGCGAACGCGGCCGCACCTCCATCCCCACTAGTCCCCGCGTCCCCGCTTCCACTACTAGTTCCATCCCCACCTACCGCTCCAGCCCCCTTCACCGGCACGCCCCCACTACTAACCTCAAACTTCGCCGGGGTTCTCCACAGCGGCTGGGAATCATGCGATTTCCTTGCTACACGCTCCTCGAGCGTTTCTGCCTCGTCTTCATTTGCTTTTTTCGACTGGGTCGATAGGCGTTTCTCTGAGGCTGAAGATGAGATCCGTCGACGCCCTGTGACTGAGGAGGCAGCCGATAGGCGATTTGGGTTTTGTGGAGGTGGGGATGTGGAGAGTGTGATAGAGGGTGGTGTAGGCGACGGAGATTCCCGTTTCTTGGTTGTGGTGGTGATTTTAGAGTTCTTGTTATTGCTCCAAGAACTGACGCGGAGGAGGGATTTTAGTGATGGCATGCGAGGTGTGTAATGACGGAGTGGATTCAGTGGGCCGTTGGGATTGGTGGGATAGCTACAGGAGAGCCTGATGCTTCGTGCTGTAGTACGTATCCAAGCTTTTTATATTTTGAGGTGGGTGGCTGTACAAGGCAGCACATCAGGGGGGAGGGGGGCTGGGGCTGAAGCGCGTACGCGACGTACGTCATGAGAGTTGATATTCTAGTTTTGCTTTTTGTTTTGTTGGATGGAAACAAGGTGGGATTTCAACATGAAATTGTGGCACAGCTGTATCGTATTGATCGTGCGCGCGCGTATGTTTCACTCGAACTCGGGTCGATACCCACTTCAGTGCATGCATATGGATTCGGGAGACCGGATCACCAAAAGTGAATATCGGCCGACTCATGGCTGAGACTGAGATCTGTACAGATCGGAATGTCGAATTTATCGGCCAATGGTTGCGCCGAGATACCGCCCACTTTAGCTGGAACCCGCAGAAGCATATCACAACCGGTACGGCGACACATCCCACCTACTTACAAATGTGCTCTATATGCACACCCACCACCACATCTCATCTCGTATAATGTAAACCACCTCTTCTCCGCATTTCCATCTCCTCGTTCAACCCCATCGCCGCCATGGCAGTAGACGCAACAGGTGCAACAAACTTCTTCATTTGCCTACTGGTGATGCAGGTTATAATGACGCTATGCCTTCCGCTGCGGTTCTATCTGCTGCGAAAGAATATGCGGATTCGAACAAGGAGTACGCTCAGCCTGTGGAGCGATGGGTTCTTTGTATTTGGCTGGGCGTTGCTCATGGGTCTTGGGTGGTATGTTGTCCACCAAGCGTGGAAGGAGGTGTCGTCGCGGAGGGCAGTATGACCTGGTAGAAAGCTTTGTGACGAAGGATATGGCGAAAGTATGTTTTTTGAAACTGTGTTTCGTGGAAAGGTTGCTGAGAATAAGCAGGGTTTTTTGGCGATTTATATCCTTGCCGTCACAGAGATCTGGTCGGTTAAGGCCGCGTTCATTTTTATGTATGCGGATCTTTACAATAGGACTGTCAATATCCGCAAACACGGATTGTACGCTACAGCGGCCTTCATACCGCTGACGTATATTGGCCTAATCATTACCGCACTGAAAGAGTGCACCCCCTTCTCCGATAACTGGTACGCCCTCAATCCCTCCCCACCCCCCGGTAAGTACACCTCTCACAAACCCCCTAGGAACATACAAAAGCTCTTCGATACCGGCGTCTTATGCTCCCCCATCACCTCATCACGAACCAACATCGTCAGCATCGTCTTCACAATCACAACCGACATAATGCTGATCCTCCTCCCATTCCACATCATGACCTCTCTAACCTTATCCGCTCCCCAGAAGCGCGGGATAACCTTCATCTTCGCGATCGCGGCCATCTCTGTCTCTGCCGCGCTCGCCAGGTTTGTCATCCTGAGCAAGATGGGGGTGTACCTTGTCTACTCCGAAGCGAGGCAGGAGGTCACGTTCGATAAATACTATTGGGCGGTTGGACTGGCGTTTTTGGAGATTTGTGCGGCGGAGATAGCGTTTGTGCTGCCGGCGCTGAGGAGCGTGTTGGTGGGTAGGAGGAAGGGAAGCGGGAAGGAAGTTACGTTGGTTAGGATTGTGGGAGGTGAGGAAGAGGGGACGATGGTGGTGGATAGAGTTGATGAGGAGGAGGCGAAGGTTTGGGGGTTTGGGAGGTGATTTCTATGGGGGATTTGACGGCCAGAAATTACTAATGACGGTGCATGGGATCACGGTTTGGTTTGGGAACAGTTACTTGGTGGGATACATATTGTGGGTTCATGGCTGGAAACGTTAATGATGAGGCATGAGATATGATCTTGGTTTTGGTTCAAGGGCACTCGGTTGCAATTGCATAGGATGCGGACGAAGTAATATATTAATGCATAATTACTAGGAGGAATCGCATCAGTGGATCAGAGTATGTAGTTTGAAGAATGACCGACCAAAATGCCGGGCCTTTCCACTAGTCCCCCGACTCAAGAATATGGTCGAAGACGAGTACATACAAATAGTAGTGAAGGAAGAAATTTCCGCAGAGATCGCAGCAGGCTTGAAACATGCTGGGATAAGTATATCTTTCGTTGTTCTTTTGTTCGGCATTCGCGAGTTTGGGGAAATGAAGATTAGTGTGGTCGTGGGTTTACTGGAAACTTAACATGATTATGGATGAAATCAAAAGATATACAACAACTGAGAGTTTAGTTGAGCTGGTTCTGGAAACACCAGGCCAGGCATTGTAAACGCCGGTGGCGGGTTCTAAACCTGCGTTGTTGTAAACCCTAAATATTGCAGGCTTGAAACCTACAGATATCATTCTTCTACTTGGCCGTAACTCAACCCCGGTGAGATTCTCCCACGCTACAGGCTTTCTGATCTGTGTAATTACCGCTGGGGTTAACCCATATACAACTGAGTACTTTCACTAGCTGGTGCTGAAAGCACTAGGTGTTAGAAACGCCGGATGCGGGTTCGAAACCTGTAGCATTCAGTGATCTATCGGTGCTGTAAACACGAAGATCGTAGGCTCGAAACCTGAGATTATTCGTTTGCCTCTTCTTTTGCTCGGTTGTAATTCATCCAACCCCACCGAGTACGGGCATTTTGCGTAGTCACAGCCGGGGGCAACCCATATACAACTGGGCTCTTTCATTAGCTGATGCCGAAAACACCATGTGTTGGAAACGCCGCGTGCTGATTCCAAACCTACAGTGATCTATCAATGCTATAAACACGAATTCGAAGGCCACAGGCTTAAAACTTACAGTGCTGTAAACACTATGACCATAGTCGAGCACTCGGATCCGGACAATTCCGTGTCTAATGATTTCAGAAACTGTATAAAGTATTTGATTTTTGTACACCCACTGATCAATATGGTGATATCTCCCTACACTGTTCCATCTCTTCTCCTAAAACCTTAGGAGCTCAGGTCGTTTTTTTCATTGCACGTCGAGTGACCACTTCTGAAAAGATGAATGCTCTAGACCATGAAGCATACGGTTGTCATAACCTCAGGAGACAGATATGCTGGTTTGTAGCTGGTTAGAAACCCCAGGGCGGGCCGCGTAAACGTAAGTACACCTTATCCCAGCCACAACAACTTGCAGCGAGTCGACAGGTTTACCCCGTGCAATTGGAATGGATTTTCAGAAGTCGAAGCTGTATCAAAACCACAATACCGTCGGATCTTATAGCTTTTAACATAGGGTTTCGATTTCTACTCTATCAGGGGTGGGTAGTATTCATAAAGCTCGGGCTTCTCGACTTCAACCATGACCATCACTACCATACAGCCACCATTTTCTTCCTCAATAATGTACGGGTCCGCGGAGAGAATCGGGCTCGTAATACCGATCTCCCTCTTCTTCCTCAACATCAGCTCTCAACAGCAATACTACATGATCTCGGGGCTCTGGGGCACCGGCGAAATCCCACACACCAAACACCAGCCATATACACCCAGCTCTCTATATAGAACCTACTACTTCAACTTGGTACGTAAAGAAAGCATTTCCAGCCTCACTTCATTTTTTCTCAGTACATGATTTCGACACCACGAGTGACATTTCATGGTCAAGAGCATCATGCATATATATGCACACCTCCTAGGCCTCTGAACCCAATATCAAATTAGTAGTATTACTTCATGAAGAGAATACCAGTGCTCTCATACCCAGAGTTGGCAAGACGCATGCAGAGCCTATGGTTTACAACCGCAATAAGAACGTGTGTGGTGGTAACTGATGTATTTTCATTTCCTGAATCACCTCCGCCCTCAAATTACAATACCACATCACACTCCCACATACATCCCCTCCCTTCCTTCCTCCTCCTCCACTCCCCCCCCCCCAGAAAACCCTCCAAAAAACAAACTCTCCAAAAAAAAACCCCCACGTGGCGTATCCCGGGTAACCTCACCTACCTTAAAGTTTTTTCCCCCAAAGTTATCCACCTAGCTTTAACTCCTCCACACACTCCCCCCATCACAACACAGCAATGCCACCCAAAAAAGCTCTCCTCGAAGCCGCCAACGTAATCCGCTTCGGCCGGATGCGCAACCACCTTAAAATGGGCGTCGTCGGTCTCCCCAACGTTGGAAAATCCTCCCTCTTCAACCTCCTAACCACACAATCCGCCGCCGCCGAAAACTACCCCTTCTGTACCATCGAACCTAACGAGTTCCTCCTCCCTTCCCCCCCTTCCCTTGGCAAGTTACTGACGTACCCCCCCACCCCAGAGCACGCTGCCCAGTCCCAGACCCCCGCTACGACTTCCTCACCTCCCTCTGGAACCCCCCGTCAAAACACCCCGCTTACCTCTCCATCACGGATATTGCCGGCCTTATCGCGGGAGCATCAGAAGGCGCGGGTCTAGGAAACGCGTTCTTGTCACATATTCAGGCGGTGGATGGGATTTATCATGTTGTTCGTGCGTTCGAAAACGATGATATTGTTCATGTTGATGATTCTATTGATCCCGTGAGGGATTTGGTCACGATTAATACGGAGCTGTGTAAGAAGGATTTGGAGATAGTCCGGAGAGGGGTGGAGGCGGAGGGGGTGGGGAGGAAGAAAGCTGGTGGGAAGCAGACGGGGAATCAGGTGTTTGATGATGTGGCGGGGAAGATGTTGGGGTTGTTGGAGAAGAATACGCCCGTGAGGGATGGGGTGTGGTCGAATGAGGAGGTCGGGTGCATTAATGAGAAGTTTAGGTTGATTACGACAAAGCCGATGGTTTATTTGGTGAATCTGAGTCAGGCGGATTTCTTGAGGAGGAAGAATAAGTGGTTGGGGAAGATACAGGGGTGGGTGCAGGGGAATGGGGGTGGGGAGGTGATCCCGATGAGTGTGGAGTTTGAGCAGAATTTGTGGGAGAAGAGGGAGTTGGAGGGAGAGGAGGAGGCACAGAGTTGGTTGAAGGAGCAGGGGGCAGGGAGTGTGTTGCCGAAGGTTATTACCCAGGGTTTTAAGCAGCTAGGGTTGATATATTATTTTACGGCGGGGGAGAAGGAGGTGAGGTGTTGGACGATTAGGGAGGGGACGTTGGCACCACAGGCTGCGGGGGTGATTCATGGGGATTTTGAAAGGGGGTTTATTAAGGCGGAGGTGGTAGCTTATGAGGACTTTAAGACGCTGTGTGGAGGGAAGAAGGGGATGGCGGAGGTAAAGGCTGCGGGGAAGTATAGACAGGAGGGAAGGAGCTATGTCGTGCAGGATGGAGGTATGTTTCCCTCGTGCTGAGTGGAAAGTGAGTGGATGTTGACTAACTTGGATAGATATCATACATTTCATGTTTAATGTTACAGGGCAGAAGAAGAAGTAGATACCCAGAGGAGGGAGGACGGAAAAGTTGGTGTAAAGACATACGATAGACGATATAGAAATAGTCTGCGGCTTCAATGTGGACGAATAAGTCATGGTATAACGATGCAGTGGTATCAGTATCTCTACTAAACCCTACAGATGGACTATCAATCCGAGAAACTTCGACACCTCACAGCTCACAGACGCTCCCGTTCCCATAATACCAACCCTCCTCAATCAACGTCTTCTCCGTAGCCCTCCAATACTCCTCCTTCCCCCCCTCCTTCGTCTTCATATCTAAATCCCCCACTCCACACTCCACCCCCGGGTCCACATCCATATCCACCCTCAAAAACACCGTCAAATCCCTCACCGTCATCGCATCCGTAAACCGATCTCCCATACTCCCCAACGGACCCTCAGGATCCAACCTTTTCTGCAACCCCTTCAAAACCCCCATCAGCTCACTCTCTAACAAAAACCCAACCACCTTCTCCCTCAGCACCTTTCTCTCCTCCTCCCATCCCCCAACAACCTCAAACCCCTTCGGCGCTTTATTCGGGAGAATAAACTCCATCGCCCGAGACACCCGCCGCTTCTCCCCCGACGCAAGATCAAGCGGACAAAACCCATCCCCTTGTCGCTTCATCGCGCGCAACGCGCACGTACGACACCGCCTCGCCCCTTCCGGCGCAGACGGCGACTGCACAACCCACTTCGGCTTGAACTCGACGAGTATCTGCCGCGGAGTATACGGCGTCATATCGGCAACTAAGAACCCAAACTCTTCTTCTGTGTCGAGATACATTCCGTGTCGTTTCTTTGGACGTTGGCCGGACGCTTCGAGTGCTTTGAGGCGGGAGTTTTCGGAGGCGAGAAGGGACGGGGGGAGTCGGATTAGGGTTGTTGCTACGAGGAGGTGTGCGGGAAATAAAGGGTAGGCTGTAGTGGAGAGGTAGTTGTATGCGGAAAGGTTCGGTTGCGACGAGGCAAGCGTCTTTCGGAGACGGAGGAGGAAGCGCGACGGTGGCGTCAGCCGGTAGATTACGTTTGCGGCGCCTTCGGCGAGGTAGGATAGCTGTGTTTCGGCCGGGAGTGTCGGGATGGACATGGTGGTCGGGTGGGGGGTGAAGATGTTGACGAGGCGGATGAGGACGAAGAGGGAGACGGTGATTGCAACGGTGGTGATGGCGGTCGGAAACAAGATGTCGGAGGCCATGGGTCAGGGGGGTGGTGGTGGTGGGAGCCGCAGGAGAAGAGAGGAGAGTGTTGGGGACGCCAGGGTGTCTTGAGAGTTGATGGTGGAGAGAGGGGTTCTTGAGACAGAAAACCAGCACCAGAGACATTTTACGGCGTGGTGTGACGCTATCAGGTGTAACCTAATCGAGAGATTCGCAGAACAAGCTTTATGCACAAGACTTCCAAGCCAACCAAACAACGCGAAAAATAAATTTGTTGGCTGAACGCAAATTCTGCAATCAACGAGAAGAATTACGTTATGCATGTCATAAAAAATGGAGCAAAGTTAACCCAGTTAAGGCTGAGCATGAGGCGTCGTAGACAGAGAGGCGCGAGAGCCTGAGAGGCAAACGAGCTATCGCTCAATCCCGAGGATATCTATAGAGTACTAAACAATTCTGAGTACATACCTATGCGTGAGAGTGTGGATTCGACGCTTTAGAAAGTCAAATCGATAACAACCTTGGAAGTAAAGTAGAGTGCGTACTACGTCCTCTGCTTGCGGAATATATACATGTATATACTGTAGATAAGAAAAAGAATTGCAGTTTAAATCTTTACCGACAGACAGATCTAGACTAAAGTCTTTTGGGGGAACCGCCAGAGCCCCATTCACGTCTAGGATGGTTGTACTCGTACAAGTCGAGTATTAGAATAAAAGCCGACAAAAAATCGGTCTTGAACTTCCGTACGACAGTTCAAAAACCCGTTATATCTCAATACTTAGACCAACGCTAACTTGTGTTCTCGTTCCAGTTTTTCTTGTCGCTCTCAGCTGTACGTACTGTACGTATACGTCTCCTTGTTTTCGAGTGCAGCCAACTACGGTAGCGGCTTGTCTCGTACCAAGACGGCTGTTTAATTTTGCATCGCGTAGCCGATATGGAGTGAGTACTCGAGTGTGGGTGGATATACTCGATACCGAGCACTCAGTACATTTCGGTCTGGGCTCGAGACAAGGTAGCGGCTATCGTCAATTCGAAAAGTATTCCTGAGATTATATGATAAGTACCTAACTGTACCGACAGACAAACAGCGAGCGTTGTCAGTCATTAACTTTTAAGGTCTATGAGGAGGTTCGGTCATCTTGTCATTCAGCTAGCGCCAGGGCTGCAGGCCGGACACAATAATATAATGCTGTCTTGTATGCCACCAGTGGATTGTACCAAGTAGTGCAGATTGACTCGGCGATAATGATGACCGCGGATAAATTCGACTTTTGTACGAGATATATACCACTCGCCGTTCGAAGCATTCGTCCAGAAGTCGTCGTTTACGAATCCCGATCATACAAGTATAGTGTGAATCACATGTTAAGATAGTGTTAATCACAAGTTTCAGAAATTTGACATGTTTTTAATGTCAATAACATGTTTCCATTTAATTCACCCCAATTTTACATGGCAAATCACATGTTTTTCACATGATATTGACATATTTATTGACATGTTTCTCTACCACCCAAAATTGACATGTTTATTGACATGTTTATAGAAACACGTGCTTCACACTATACTTGTATGATCGGGTCGAATGGTGTAAACTCGTTGTTACTTGGGAGGCACCGTGTCTATGGAGTGTATACAGATGAGAGAGAGAACCTCGAGACTATCTACACTGTGTGTGGGGAGCAGCAAGGCAGTCACAAGTGCAAGTGCACATATTTAACACTCCTGTTACATATCTACAAGGGTCTGATACAGCTGGCTGTAACTGGGGCTGATGCCTCCTGTATATATCTCGAGTCTCTCTCCTTCTCACTCTCTTCTCTCTGTACCTAAGTCTATACACACGGTTCTCCCCATACAGTAACTCCTGAGTTTCGAAACTCGGGTGACGGTTCATGATGCACGGCTGGGAAAGCAAAACCAGCCGACATATTGAGCCGCGAGGAGTTCGGAGTTCGGAGTTCGTCGGTTTGGGGGATAAACACGCCGAGATTCTCCCGGACAGTAGCCTCAAAACTTAAAAGTGACAACCGACATACTCGGTACAGGGGGAAAGTATAGCAACACATATTGCACTTCTGAAGTACCATCCGCTACTAGATTCATCCAAAGATACATGGGCGGTGGCGCTTGTATTGCTATACTTTCCCCCTAAACCAAGTGCCACATCAAAAAATAGATCTTGCAAAGTAACTACGTTGTTTTCTCTAGAGAGCAACAACAGTAGACTAGCTGGCGATTATTGCAAAGGATATATGCGAACTCGATATCTTTGAGATGGATTTCCCGTAAACTCCTCGCGGTGGAATTAGCTACCGAACACTCATCATTCATCATTCGGGCGCCCCGCCCGGAGATGGTGCATATATGCATCTGGATGTAAATACCCTGACCTACTTGTGTGTGACTGTCATCTACAGTGGTCATAGCTTCTTACACGGATAGATACACGGGAGGGCTCTTGCTCCCGTACTTTGTAAGATAATCAACGATCTATCTTCGTACCAAAAAGTAATAATAGGCCCGACGTCGACGCAGCTGCTGCCTGATCCTAGCTCCGTCACCCACTGATTGGTCCGATGATCAATGGGTAACTAATCACTGCCCCTTCCGATAGTTTCATGCACAACCCAAATTCCCCATGCCATTGTAACGAATGAAGTACTTCGCTTTAACCATTTGTCTCAACACAGCCTGGAACACGTATGGGAATTTGGAGTACAGCAATTCCTGGCTAACGGGGGGCACTGGAAGCGATCAGATCTCTAGTACCACAACCTGCATGAAGTGCATGAAAACAGGAAAGATTTAAGGGAAATTAATGGAAGCTGAATCCATTCCTACAGTCAAAATAGAGATGTTACGCCCCCGCCTTGAAATAGCATTCTGCAAGTCTATTTTTATGTGGGGCTGATTGTATATGAAAGCGCTCGAAAGTAGATCTGAAAAATCAGTACTTTCCCAAGCAGCTCTTTTGGTAGAACCACATTGTCCAAAACGATACCTACATGTACTCTGTTATTTACTTCCCTTTACTTTGGATGGATTGGATTCGTTTTGGCTGAGAATCACTTGTTGACATTCGGCTGTTTTGAGAGTCGGATCTTTCACTAGATGTATATGTACTATGTTAGGAGGTGCCGTGCAGCCAGGTGAGTGATTGTGATTAGATAGATGATTGGTGATTTGGGGGCAAATGTTACACGGGAGAGTGACCACCCAAGCCGGCAGGTTAAAACCTATAGTGAGAGTGTACGTTAGTTTATGTTGTAAGGGACGAAAGAAAGCTTCATCTTAACTTATACGATAAGGGTGTGACTGGAAGCTCTACTGGCAGCTGGTGAAGTAACCCATCCATTGACAAATCCCACGCTGTTGCCTGTTGTAGGGCTTCGCCTAACCTTGGTTTCGGATAGTATTTATTATGGAAGATAGATCATTATAACATGATTAAACAAAAAAAAGTTGTATGATTCCGTTGACTGGAACAGCTAGCTGCAGGTGGCAAATTATCCTGAGTCCAACAATAACAACATGTCTAAATATTTACAGGAGGAAAGAAAATATCAACCCTATAGATATCCGCCCCCAAGTAATCCCATGCTGGATTTCACCCTCCCAACTTGTGATCTGCTTCCACCGATTCTTTTCAGACATGCGGGATGAACGATGACCAGTTCACATTGAGGTAAGCACTCGGTTCCAACGATCTCAACCCAAAAAAGACTTCAACAACGATGTAAAACCTCGCAGCACCGTAAAGAATTGCAAGCGGTAAGATACTCCAAAACTCTGCCGGCAATGGCAATTCCTTCGGTTCGATTTCTCCCTTAGCGACTTTCTCTTGTCTCGTAGCGTCTTTCTCTTGTCTCGCCTTCTTCACCCCTTCAAGTCGCGATGGCTTGAATACCCTGTAGAAGAACTCCTGCCACCAGCCTTTACGGTGCAATGAAGCCATGGTCTCAAATATCCAAAATAAAAATGTGGTCCCAAACAGGAACGAGCTGGACACCCTCCACAAGATCAACTCAACATGCGTCGGGAAAGAAAAGTTCCAACCCGCGAGATGGATTGCCGCATATACCAAAGTCGCAATGCAAAGGAATATCTTCTGGTCCCACTTGAGGCTGGGAATCCGATCGTTACCGATCCTCGGGACAGGTCGTTCGTAAGGTGGGAGAGGCATTCCTGCGAATTCCTGAACATTGAAGTTCCAACTCGGGCGCATATCGTCAATAAAGTCGAGTGGTGTTTGCTTCCATTCCTTCTCTGCTTCCTTCTCTGACCCTCTAGCATCTTGGCGTATCACACCCATAGTGGTTTTAAGCTGTACTTTGATTGGAGTTCGAACGTCAAGAGGTTTCCGCAACCAGCACAGATTCGTCAAAATGGAGCAGACAACGATAGCAAGGGCGGAGAGCTCTAAGGTCGTTACGGCGAGGCGCTGAATCGCGCGCCCGATGCTTTGGAGGATCAGATATCCTACTTGGATAGATGTGATGACCTTCGCGATGGTATCCTGTTTCGACTTGTCGTCTAAATCCTCCACGGTGACCTCGGGAAAATCCGTGTAACCTTTTTTGACTAGCCAGAGGAGGTGTTTTGACGTGATTGGAAAGGGTCTATTCTCTATTGTATTTGGCGAATTCGGGGCCGGTACCAGAAGAAATCCTCCCATGTCAGCAAAGAATCCGTGTCGTATCGTCCATTGATCATCGGTGTACCCGGCTGCTCTGAACAACTCGACCGACTCTCTTGCAGCGTTCCACTGTCCACTGGCCGCAGTAAGAACAAATTCCGGCCCGGCAATCGAGACGCCCATCCAGAAGAGCTTCCTGCCAATCCTTCTGTACAAAGGATCATTTACTGCGGGCAAATTGAGGCATAGCATCGTATATGTGCATACAAATATCGTGAAGAGGCAAGTCCATAATATATCGATCGTCCCGCGGGAGTTGGGCTGGGGTACCCAGCCATGTACGCGACCATTTTTTGAGGTAGTGAGCGTTGTACATGATGTTACGATAGTTGTGGTATTGTCGGTGGGCGCCGTGATGTTATCCGCATAGACGGCCAAAAAGCAGCCAAAAAGGCAGACGGCAGTCATCTTGCTCATCATTTTGAGATTTTATTTATAAAAAATAGAACCGTACGCCGGAAACAGAGAGATAAGGGTCTGGTAAAAGTAAAGCCGCGACTATTGCTTAGCATTTCCGGTGAGATACCTGGCAATTATTATAGAGGACAGCGGTGCGGCGAACTCGAGCATGCGTGAAAACCCACCAATAGCTACAGCCATACCAGCACAAAGTGTTGGCGAATTACACATACACGTTATAATCATACGCATGAATGATCAGAACCATTTGGTTTCACATTAAACATTCCCATACACACTGTGTGCGCAAAGAGATGGCTTGCGTGACCGTACTTTCAAAAGTATAATAAAGATGGACTTTTACGTGGCATAGCTTTGGCAGCGGTGCATGTGCAGCAATGCAGCATATACCTTTCACCAGAGTTTGGGGTGAGACATTGACATATCATATGTGCGTAGGAGTGAACACAGCTACGAATCTTCCGCGGCTTAGCAACTTGTACTATGCTTGTACCTAGGAGCGGAATCTATAGCCATAGGGTATATGTAGAAAAATACTGACTACCTATGTAGCTGAGACTTGTCCGATCATGTATCAACACTTGTAATAAATCAAACCTCCGAATGTCAACAACGTTGCAACTTATTTCCAATCACGAAGCAAATATATCCATGTAGGGTCTAGCTATAGCGCTAGGGGATCTGATACGGACAGATTTTCAAAATTTCGATTTTTTATAGCCAGCCACCAAAAGCCGGGAGATTATCTGCTTCAGAAATACCATTCAGTCCCCTAGCTCGAGACCTCCTTCCAAACCGATGCATCGATTGCTATAGATAGCTATCTAGTACAGTATGCATGTATGAGCGCCGACAATATGCAATGTTTGATATTCTTGACCATTAGCCTGCCACGATAACCCGATAAAGGGGATTTCTTTCAGATGTGGTGAAGCTGTACAGCTGCGCAGGTACGTCCCTGATTGGGGAGAAATTAAAATGCGTTGTACCAATAGCTGGTAGTATACAACACAGTGATGCAAAAAGTACAATGTGCTCTGCGTCCGACCGATCCATCTTCTTGCTCTCACACAACCTTTGAAGATGTTATTCAAATGGATTCGGGGCATTAGAAGCTTGATCTGGGTAAATCTCCCTGTTTCTTAGAAGTAGTGGTTGTTACTAAGTATGTTACTACGTTACTTAGGTAGAGTATTAGTCATTGTGATTTAGGCAGGGCCGACTTCGAAGCTAAGCTTCTGGCAACGAAACCGACGTCTGGTACGCGTACGGCCGCATCTGACAACTTCCTGATAGTTGGATACAGAAGCCTGGGCTTAGGAGAATTTGAAACAATGGTTTGGCTGGAGCCTGGGGGGTCCATTTTGCTTTTCGAAAGAAATATTCAAGACTCGCTGCCAGTGCTGACGACAAACAAAATTAAAACCGATGGGACAACAACCTTCTGACGCTGTCCAATACCATTAAAAGATGGGACGTATACCTTCTTTTAACTGCTGACGTCCCAACCACAATGACTAGTACAATTTGTCGCCTCTGCCCTTCACTTGTCGCAATTCTTTCAAATGCCTAAGCGCCAGCCATGCATGGGCATGATGCCAACACCTGTACTCGTAGCACATTAAAATGCCGCAAATTTGGACTTTTGCAGGGCGGGGCGGAGCCGCAAGCCCCTAGCATGATTCAAAAGCGTTGATAAGACTTGACATCAATCTTCCAGCTCTCACTTCTTGAAAAACACCCTCTTTTCCTTTGAAAGTTATCTGCACCTTCATGACGAACAGATGACTACATCTTCAAGCCCACGATTACGCAAACCGACCCCGCCATCCGGATCTATCTCTACTGAGATGGCCACGTCTAAAGGAACCGCAAACCGCTCTCAAAGCAGTCCTGCCCTGCTCTCCTATAATGAAATCTCACACTGGCATCAAGGCAACGAGTACATTTCCACTGGCTATCGCACAGAAACTGATTCTGTCTCGAAATGCTTCGCTAGCTGGACGTATATCCATAATGAGACCGTCAACATCTATTCACATATCCTCCCGGCAATCTTGTTTATAATCGCCGAAGTCTTAAGCTATCAGATGTTTCTATCCACGTATCCAGAAGCCACGCGAGCAGATCGATTGGCCTTTGAGTGCTTTCTCCTGACAGCCGCTATATGCCTGGGCATATCCGGGACGTACCATACTCTGATGAACCACTCGGAGGATGTGTCAAATATATGGCTTCGACTCGATTTTCTCGGCATAATTATTTTGATAGAGGGGTGCTTCCTATCCGGCATCTATGTGGGCTTTTACTGCGAGCGGACTCTTCAGGGAATCTATTGGGCCATGATAATCTGCCTCGGATGCATCTCGACAATTATAATTTTGAATCCCAAGTTCCAGGGCCCTCGATGGCGCACTTTCCGCCTCAGCACCTTTATATGTACCGGCCTGTCCGCGCTGGCACCGATTACCCATGGCATCAAGATTTTCGGACTACAACAGATGAGCAAGCAGTCTGGGCTACCGTATTATCTGTTTGAGGGTTTATTATTAGTAATTGGGGCTTTCTTTTATAAGGTGAGTTGACAATATCAATCCCAGCATACTTAATGCATAGTGTGTGATATTTACTGATGCGCCATAGGCTCGATTGCCTGAGTCGTTGAAGCCACGGACTTTCGATATTTGGGGTGCTTCGCACCAGATTTTCCATATTCTGGTTGTTCTTGCAGCAATGGTGCACTTGGTTGGCATAGGCTCTGCATTCGATTACAACTATACGCACAAACGGTGTGCAACAATGACGTGACATGATATGTGCTGCTTGAATGTGGAAATAGTTAAATAGAAATTGGTTCGTGACGAAGGAGAATGACATGGAGAATAGATGATCATAATAAATGCATGGACTTGCTGTATATGTCGACATGTCTGGACGTCCTACCTCAAAATACATACCTCCTACCTACTAAGTAAGCATCTCAGGAGCGGCTAGCTGCAAGCCAGCCCAGGGAGTCTTGGCAAACATCTAGCTCATTTAATTAAAAGAGCAGCTACACTCGTTCCGCTCTTTCTCTTCTTCATCATCGCTCATTTTTCTCGCAGCCACCCACCTGCTCTCTCAAGTACACGGTTAGAAAGAGAGGTTTTTGTACCCTGGCGGGTTTTCCATTGTGGTCCGTGTTGCCTTGCCTTAATTCTTCCGTAGTGTCTTGTACATACTTAGTTCTTTCCTGGGTGCGCTGTCCATATGGCACGACTGTTGGATGCTTAGGTGTTGGGCGTTTCCTGCTCCATAGCATCCGCCAGAGTCTTTGGGCAGCTGACCGCTGGTGCGGACTTGCGCTCAATTGAGAACCAGCCCGGTTCACCCAAACCGCGTCCTACCAATTGACATCGCGATTCACATTGTGATCGACCTCACCTGAGCTCTCACTGTGGCGGACGACGGTACTGATGGTACTTAGAAGATGTAGTATGATATATTGATTTTTTGGGGGCTACTAACTGAGTGTTAAGTTAACGTTGCGGTGCGCGACAACGGTTAAAAAAAAAACAGCTTTTTAGAATCCGAGATTCTGAGATGTGATCTAGCTCGGAGTACCTGGTAATATGTCTAGTGAACCCCTCTCGGATTTGAGATCTGGCACTTTCTCAAAAAAATTTGCGAACTTCTCGGTTTGCGTATTTTGCGAAGGAGCCACTAGGGTTTGGGGATGAGACAAGATTTGGAGGGTCTCCCGATTTTACGAGAAGAACTCCAAATGACATGTACTCAGTACAGGACTTTGGTACGATTGCAAAAGGTACCTAGTACTTCAGTACTTTAAAAGTGCACCTGCTATTGTCACTCCAAAGACGAGTGCCGAGTCCATGTGCATACTTGCCAAGAACCAAACCAAGCTGCTGCCAACTCATCGAGCTCGCGAGGCTGAGCACAGGTTTCAAAGATCTCGAAAATAAAATACAGCCCCCGATACTGCCCAAAGCTGGAACTCTGACACAGCACCCTACGTTGTTCATTTCTTCTCTGAGTACGAATCAACCTCGCGCCGCAGGTGCCACCAAGAAGGAGAATTGTCTACTACCATGAGCGACAGCGGGCGCGGGCGCAAGGGTGGTAATCTTGACCTGCACTACTAGTTACTTAAGTAGCTTGTGCTGTATATTAACGAGCACTAATCATTTGTGCCATCATTAGAGAGATATCGCGAACATTCATCTACCCGTAATCACGATGTTGGGGAGAGTTCGGGCTACGGGAAACGCCGTCGCGAGCGTATAGGGTCGCCTAGACGGCTGTGGTCGGGGAGAGACGACGACTACCACGGAGATACCCATCGGAGCAGTCACACAGAGCGCGATGACCATCACGGAAGGACATGGAGAGGTGCAAACAGTGACTTCGAGATTGAGCGTGGGGACGATCGAAGACGTGGAGGTGATAGGCGCTTAGAGCGCAGCATTAGCCCCGACCGACGAGGGGGTGACTGCCGCTCTGAGCGTAGCTCTAAACGCAAAGATCGACGAGAAGGTGGCGGGCGCACTGAACGCGGTGTTAACCACCACCGGCGGGTAGATGGGCGTTCTGAGAGCAGCTTTAGCCGCGACCGACGAAGCGTTCTGAGCTCAGCGTTAGTCACGGCCGACGAGGAGGCGACGGGCGTTCTGAGAGCAGAATTAGTCACGATGATCGACCAGGAGAGAGAGATCGACATTCCGCGGCTCCCATATTGAAGAGAAAGGCGCCTACCCCGGATACTGCTGAGGTAGCGCCAGTTGCCGAGAAAAAGAGCAGGCCGATAGGGAGATCTGTTGACAACGTCGACTGTCCCACTGTTGCGACATCCGGGCCTAAATGTTTCCGGATAAGTGGAATCCCCCAAATTGGGGTGAGGTAGATCTATTAGATGCTCTTCAAGCTATCGATTCGTCTCTCAAGGATCACCACTATCAGCTGTCGCTCTATCCTGCGTGTAGCGGCTCGACCCAAACTGCATTACTCACCATGAATACCTGTTCGGAATATTTTCGGAGCATTAAGCCAAACGAATCCAACTATGAGCAGGCTGGCGGCGCGGGTGTGATCCTGATTCTCGATAGTCATTTTTATGACCTAACGCCATTGAATACTCCCGAGGGCGACATAGGTAGTTGCAGAGTCAGTTCTCTCCCTACTGCCACCCCGCCTTTTTATACTAATATCTGCGATCGCAGCATCGTTGCAGTGACCGGCCTTGCGGGCCATGCCTTCGGATCATGGAGG
This sequence comes from Wilcoxina mikolae CBS 423.85, assembly GCA_014904905.1. Classification (NCBI taxonomy): domain Eukaryota; kingdom Fungi; phylum Ascomycota; class Pezizomycetes; order Pezizales; family Pyronemataceae; genus Wilcoxina; species Wilcoxina mikolae. The sequence goes on from MU122272.1 coordinate 123,447, forward strand.
AGCCGTCAGACCCACCGGATGTGGCTCAAGGATTTTTTGCCCAAGGATCTTAAGAATATCAGGATTATGACCTATGGCTACGACAGCCGGCTTGCTGGAGCAAAAACAAACTCAAGACTGATTGACTACAGAAGAAACTTCCTACAGCAGTTAGAAAATGCCAGAAGCTCGGCCGAGGTATGCAAACATGGGTAGCACACGGTCGTGCGTACTGACTAGCCATCAGAACCGGCCAATCATATTCGTCGGGCATAGTCTCGGGGGTATTTTGATCCTGCAGGTGAGTGTTTGTGGTTCGATTTCGATTTTCGGCTAACTATTATGGTTCCCAGACATTAGTTGAATCTTTTAGGAACTCCGATCACAAAAGTATCCTGTGCTCTACCCATGGGGTCTTCTTTTTTGGAACACCCTACCAAGGTCTTCGCACTGATGAACTAGAAGAAATGGTGGAGGATGATGAGCAACGTAGCGATTTCATCAAGCAGCTAAAGGAGGGCTCAGAATTTTTGGAAAATCAAAAGGAGGATCTATTGCGAGTTTGGGAACGGTTTAAGAGGAAAGTCGTCAGCTTTTATGAGAATGTGGAGACGCCATCGGTCAGAAAGGTGAATAGTTGTATGTCCCGTCTCTGTGGTCTAGCTCAAGTGCTTATTTCATGTAGTTGAAGTCCGGCGTGTTTGCAAAAGAAGGTCCAGAGGTTCAGATGGTCAAGAGATTCTCAGCCCAGTTATATCTAGACTGCGAATGCCGGCTTCCAGTAGCCAAAAATCATTCGGAGATGGTGAAATTTCCCTCTGAGGTGGACACGACATATCAGACAGTTATAAAACATATGAAAGAATGCATTGGTACGTAATCCAGTAGTTAGACATATCAACGGGTTAATTAAAGTCTGAGGTTAATATGTTTAAGCTCAGGCTGTCACCCGGAAAATGATCTTTTCAGCGATAGATAGTATGGATCCGGATCGGTATTTTCGCAATTTGGCGTCTAGATACGATCAAAACAAGTATAAACCCGAAGTATCGCCTTTAGAGTACGACCACCGGAAGTTTGACTGGATCTTTCGAAACATGGGCTATACTCAATGGAACATCGCCGAACATTCACAGGTACTTTGGCTGTCTGGACCTCCCGAATGCCACATTTATAAAGCTTCATGACATATCGTGGACGAAGCAAAGACAAATTCCTTTGTATTGTACTATTTCTTTTCAAGTGCAGCGTGGGATGACTCGATCGAAAAACTCTTTGTTCATGCGCTGCTCCATCAAATCGTCTACGGATTGCCACGGCCCGAAAGACAATCAATTTTCGCCTTATTCTTTCGCACTCTTGTCAACGCAATTCTCAGTGATAAATTATCTTTGAATCATGGACTTGGGTTACCCCTGTGGTACACTGAGCTGGATCGATATCATTCACCAGAAATAATAGTCACAAATGTCCTGGACAATATAATTCCCAGATATCATTGGGATGCTCTTGAGGAAGTTGTAGATGCCGGAGGAAAACAGGATCTGTCTATCATTGTTGACGGACTACACAAAGCGGAGCGACGGGACTCTGGGTTCATTAGGGAGCTCTTTTATTTTATCGCACAACTGCAGGAGAGATTTTCGAAGGTTAAGGCTTTAATTACTAGCACTAACCAATTACGGGCTGAAATCACGCATCTCCTGAGTACGATGCCATACGCATATACTAGTATCGAATATGATGAAGAAAGAAAAGGTTCGAAACCACTTAATACCTAATCTCGTGACTAGAATTTCCGGCATTTGGCTCACACCTTTTGGGTGTAAGTCATATGCGTATAGGGTAGCGAGGTCGCTCGATTAGTTATATCTTGCCGGCTAATTATACTAGTATAGCTACGGATGTGATCATGCAATGTCCGCACGAAGCATCCTCATTGGTTGGTTCGGAGTATATCCCTGCAAAACAAAACCGAGGCGGCGGAGCCGCCTTCTTACCTAAGAAACCAAGGCGGCGAAGCCGCCTCCATGCCTTGTATATATGTATAGAGTGTCTTAATACCCTTCGCTTCGATAATACACGGTACAGCAAGATTTCCAAAGAGCATCTCGGTTCATTGGAGTGGCTCTGGAAGCACGAACAGTACAAGGAATGGGCTACATCAGAGAAATCCCGCCTTTTCTATATCCAAGGAAAGCCAGGCAGTGGCAAAAGTACTCTTGTGAGATATTTCAAAGATAACTTCCTGGAACGGGGTTTGAACGGAAACTCGATTACCGCCAGTTTCTTTTACAGTTACCGAGAGGGCGAACTTCAAACAAGTCATTATAGCATGCTTCGGTCGATACTCTACGATGTTCTACACCAGGAGGAGTCCTTTTTTTATCATTTTCAACCCGAGTATCGACAGTATCAGAAGCATGGCTGTCGCGAATGGTCTTATGAATCGTTAAAGAAGATTCTTGCATCATTTAGAGATCACCCACGAGTTGAACGACTTAATCTAATTATCGACGCAGTGGATGAGTCCGATCAGACGGATAGATTGAACGTTATCCGGCTGCTATTTGCTCTATGTTCCGGGCAAAATGCCCTAATCGTAAAGGTATTCATTGCCAGCCGGCCAGTTGCGGAAATCGAACACCTCGTCAAGAAAGCCCATAACTTCATGAAGTTGGAAGAGGAGAATGAGTCTGACATCATTAAGCTCACCCATGCCACACTTCAGGACCTCGACTTGACTGGTGATCTCCTTCTCCGAGCGACAAACCACATAATCCAGCACGCACAGGGAGTATTCTTATGGGTACATCTGATTGGGCAGGAGCTATTCGTCTATGCTGCAACGGGTTGCTCTAAGAAAGAAATATTTGATGTTCTAATGAGCCTTCCAACTGAGCTCGAAGATTTATATGATCGTATTCTTGAGAGGCTGGCGCAGGGCAAGGACCGGGACATCAGAGACGGAATTCAAATGTTCCAATTTGTTTTATTTACATACCGTCCTCTTGCCGTTCCAGAGCTCCATCATGCTCTCGCCATTCTAAATTGCCCTAACGACGAATATATAGCTTCTGAGGAATTATTCGAGGGAGCAATAATTAGTGGCATGGAAAAGCGAATTATGCACTGCGGAGGCAACATTTTGGAGATCAAGAATTCTCAAGGTATGTCCGTACTTAAGTACTTAGAACACTTCGAATTCTCCCTTGACTTACAACTAACATATTTATAGGAACCAGCATTGTCCAATTTATGCACCAAACCGTTCGCGAGTTCTTCCTCCGTGACCAGTTAACTCCATCTGTATTCAAAATGAGCGGTGACGATGCTCACATAAGAATATCCAAAACTTGTATCCGCTATCTGATTCTATGCGCCAGTAACGAGCTGGAAAAAAGCCTTCCGAATATCGAGGTTTGGAATTCACAGCACTTTGAAGAATATGCACGCTATCTCAGCGGGAGACCACTGATCAACTATACGCTGAGTCATCTCAAGCATCACATACATTGCTGCCTCCAGACTGCAAGTGTTTTGCATTTCGTTAACAATCTCATTGAGAGGTTGGCTGGTAATCCGGCTTGCTATCTGTTAGAAAGTTGGGTTACTTCTCACTTGAAAAAAACCATTCCTGATCACCATCGATATCAGAGTGAAACCGCCAGGGATTTCAGGAATAGATTGCTACATGCTGCAGTCGGAATGAAGTTTTCCCATCTAGTTGAAGCGCTATTGATTGCCGGCGCCCAAGTTGATGCTCTTCTGCAAGGTAAAACGCCGCTCCTTGTTTCCGCGGAGAGAGGGGACGAGTCCACAGTCCGGATACTCGCCAAATGGCGCGCGGACAATGATGCCAGGGATGATGAGCAACGAACGCCGCTGCACTGTGCAGCTATGAACGGTCATGACCCTACAGTCCGACTGCTTGTCGATGCTCTGGGTGCCAACATAGAGGCTAGAAATGCTGAGGGGAGGACGCCACTGCACCTTGCAGCTATGAACGGCCGCGATCCCACCGTTCGGTTGCTCGTCAAGATTTTGGGAGCTGACATCGAGGCCAAGAGTGATTTCAAGTGGACACCACTACACTTAGCGGCCTTCAGAGGCCACGACTCCACAGTCCGGTTACTTTTTGAGACCTTGGGCGCCGAAAAGGAGGCCATGGACGAACACATGCGGACCCCGCTGCACCTTGCAGCTATGAACGGCCGCGATCCCACTGTCCGGTTACTTGTTAATCTGGGCGCTGACAAGGAGGCCAAGAGTGATACAAACATGACACCGCTGCACTTTGCAGCATTCAGAGGCCACGACTCCATGGTCCAGTTACTTGTTGAGACCTTGGGTGCCGACAAGGGGGCCATGGATGAACACATGCAGACGCCGCTGCACCTTGCGGCTTCCCTGCGCCACATTTCGACGGCGAGGTTACTAGAGGAAAGTACCTCAATTTTACCATGACCCCGTCCACAACTAACCACGCTGGCTCGCTCCTTTCTCATCGTCGATACCAATGTAACTCGATATGCCCCAAAATTCTCTCGGCTAAACTGCGGAGGGTCTTGAATTTCTGGGATGTGGGGGAAGAATGGCGGGTGACAGAGAATGACGGCGAAGCCTGTGGAAAGATTGCAGAACAATTACATATGCTCTGGAAGAGACGGAACTGGAGAGCGGTTTGCCATGGAGAAATGTAGTCGCGGTGGTAGATTTCCTAAATTGCACAGACATTGTTTATTAATGAACGGCTTGGGCAGTGGAAAGGCAGAGAGCTTGGGGACGGGGAGCGGTGTGTATACATGCACTCTACTTTCTTTGGTGCGGTGGAATTAATTCCTAGAGGTGATTTTATCCAGCAGTCGACATGACATTTGGGAACGTTAAAATACGGAAGGATTTGGGTGGATACGGCGTAAAAAGATTCATACTATACATATTAGAACACCTACCGCTTTCCAATTTGTAATTTGCTTATATTGCTCGTATTTTTGAAATGAAAAACCACAAACAACTGACAGCTAATCATAGAGCACGGGTTTGAAACTTCGCTGCGGTGTATCTAAGAGACCCGAAAATGTATCCTGTTAATGTATCGGGCCCGATATATTAAATTGGCCAAAAATGTATCTCATCCATGGTAAATATAATGTATCTGAAATGTATCTTAGTAGCACCCTACATTTTCTAATGTATCTACAATGTATCCGGTCTCTCTCACCTAAATTAGGGGGTAAGACTCTTCATAAGAGTCCAAGGGCTCTTGACGTCATACGGAGATATGGCCGGAGCTTTCTTAGACATCGAGCCGAGAGCACTGGCCATCCACTCGGACTTGAGCACGACATCCGGCTCCAGATGCTCGGCTCCGGGTATGACATGGTTCCGGGTGGGCCCTGGATATGGCACCTACCGGGCATGCTGCCCATTCTCATATATAAGCTTTCTCTTTCTCTTCTATGTACTTCAGACAATTCAGCACATTCGTTCTTTCCCTCTGATTTGCTCTCAACAGATGGGTGAACTTTGAAGAGTGGGCAACGTATGGGCCCGGTGGGCGATATATATGGTATGGGGGACATATATCGATGAGGGCAGCCTAAGGATAAGCTGACGGTCTGCGAGTATTACAGATTCTGATACTGGACTTGCGTCGCTTAATAGAGTTCATTGAGACAATAATTTTCGTCTATATGCACGCCACTATCCGACTCCAATTGGAAGGTTGCCTGAGGGTATGGTATGACATGAAGGGGGGGATGGCAGGATGGTCATGGCACGGGCAGTTGAGTCGGTCTGTGAATATTGGAGATACTGATACTTGACCTCCACCGCCAGATAACGTTTATCCAGGCGAACAATAAGCTCTTGAATCCGACCGCATTTGCAAAAGTTAGATGGGTCGACATGTTGATACCGGAATCTCCATACACCAGAGGTTGCGGAGCGGCCGATCAGCCCCGAGTCACTGCCAGTGAGTAGCAACTCTCTGACTCGCAAATGATTTGGACAATATTCGAATTCTTTCGTCATCCGCCAGACCGGTTGCAGGACAGCAAATCTCTCGTAACTACCAGTAACGGCGATTAATGCAAACAACTCATCTAGTACTCAAGTAAGTAAGCCCTGGCGCTTGCACATATTGCCGCATATCTCGTAGACCCGTCGCGTGGTGTATTTAACGAGCCGCAGTAGAACAACGTCTAAAAGCAAGATGGAACAAAGAACTACATGTAACTAGATTCTTCCTAATTGATCATAATGCAACTCAAGAGAAATTTGAATTGATTGAACGGTTATAGAAAGACCAAAGTTAGGATGGTGAGAGCGACACGCAAGCTCCTAAGAGAGAGATAGAGAGAATCTCAAGACTACTTCAAGACCATCTACACTGTGTGGGAGCATCAAGCAATCACAAGTACAAGTACAACAACGTACCATCTTTAGCAATCTAAGAATACAAGAAATAACCATATAAAAATAAGAGTCCACGATTTAAACGTCCGAGTAAACTATCCGGCAGTCAAACTCAAACATCATGAGCATCCACCCATTTTGCCTTAAGCTTATAAACCAAGCTGTTCCAAAAAAAGAGTTTCAACGCCGCGAATAATCTGAACTGTGAGCGAGCACCTAATGTACTTACATTCAAAAAAACTACTCCAACACAATTTGATAGTAGACCCCCCCTCCTCTCCTTTGTGACGATCAAAGAAAGTCTCTGTCCGCCGGTAGTCAATAACTTCCACCTCCAAAACCACTATTCCATAGTCAAATCAATAATCTCGTCATTTCGGTAGCCGTCGTCATCATAAAAATTCCCAAACTCGTCCCGCTCAAGACATCTCTCCGCGTTCCACCTGGCATTCGTCAATCCATTAAAAGAATGAGTCACCAACTTCCCCCACCGTTTTTCGACACTTGCCTCTAGAACCGCCTTGACCTTGTCCCATGGCGGTGTTTTCACCGTGCCTGTAAAAACCGCTTTGAGCCAGTACCTCGCGCTCACATCCAACACCGACATCATCATGAATACCCATAGGTTTTCTTGCTGTTTCTGTTCGATGGGATGTATAACTGCAGCTATGATGCGGGGCCAGAGAAGTTGAAGCTGTTTAGTGGGTCTTGGATGGAAACCGACGTATGCTTTTTCGACGTTCTTGAGTTGTTTGACGAGAGTTTTGTAGTAGTCATCGATAATGAAATTATATCTTTCGGTCATGTGTGGGTGAAAAAGGACGATGTTCTTCCATATTTCGTACGCGGCGTAAACGAAGCGGGTGTTGTGTTTGGTCGAGAGGGTGGGGTGAGGTTCTGGACGTATGGTGTGGGGTTTGAGGCCGAGTTTGATGATTTCGCCGAGTTTCTGGATGCGGAAATAATCTATAGATGGTAGTAGAGCAGGTGGAATAGATGAGGGTGGGCGTTTGCTTCTCTGGGCGAGCGATTCGACGATTCTATCAAAGCGTGTTCCTTTTTCGCTCGGAGTTGGCGAAAAATGAAAGGCGGGCGGATTGGGGTTATTAGAAGCTGAAGGGGTGATGCGCGAATGACCACTCATGACCGCTCGTTGGTCTCGATTACGTGCCGTCTCGTTGGTTGTTCGTGTTTGCAAGCTACGATTCGGCGTGGGATGGTAAGGATGATAATGGGTTGTACTCAACGCCGTCTTCGAAACACTCCGCATAACCTCTTTACGGACTCGATTAGAACCCGACCCGTTGGATACTGGTGCCTTGTTCATGTCAACGACTAATCCGGGTTCGTCGTAAAGTTGCTGCATCTCGGCAGCTTTTGTTGTGGGTCTAGAGAGACGACCTGACGAGGTGCGGACTGGCATCGGGGCCGATTGGGCGGGAGCGGCACCTGGTAAGATGCGGCGTGCCATCGGAGGCGACTCGTAGAACCTAGAAACTGATTCTTCTAGCTCTCGATTAAGTTTTGGGTCGGATTGTAGAGCAAATGGAAGTTGATTATCTAGAGGCGTGTAAGTTTGAAGGTGGGGCAGGAACTTGGCGGGGAGTTCGAACGGTTTTTCTCGAGGCGGCACTGTGTTTGACCCATTGCTCAGTCGTGAAGTATTAAAAAAAGATCCGAAGAAAAAAAAAAGGCAAGAATCGGGTTTTATACTGCTAAAAAACCTTATATTAAAAATATTAAGAATAGAACACGCACATACTTTCATAGACTCGCCATCATTTTGAACCACATGTCCGGAGAAAACGGGGATATTCTCTCTGCGTATTTTACCGCATCCTCTTTCATCAAAACCAGATTATCTCCAAAATCCGGTATCTCACGCCCAATAGCAGCAATCAGAGCTTTCAACATCAACTGGTGCATATACCGTCCCCCAGCAATCCAGGCAAGATCCTTTTGGGTCTGTCTCAGTAGCCAGCCTTTACATTTGTGCTTATGGGCACGCAACATAGTGAAGATATGATGATAATAGAGATACCTGACGCTAGGGATGGTATAAAGTCTTGCGTTCTAGTTCGTCTCCGTCGATTTCGGCAATGGTGATGGTGTTGTCGGTAGTACATCCATTCTCTCCACTCTTTGCCGAACAATTGGAAGATTGCTATTCGGGGTTTCTGTTTTATTAGCAAAGGAGTAGTTTACGGCGCCCTAGAAACAATGTGAAGACTTTGTTAGCACGCATCTAAAAGCTTAAAAGAGGTCAGCACCCCATGGATTGTTTTCTGTTGAAGAGCAAAGGGAATAACATGCTAACCTGATATACGATGTTCAGATGCTAAAGCTGGAAATTGGGCGATGAAGCAGTAGATCGCAAAGTTGTTGCTGCGTCGTATAAAGGACGATGCCATTCGACAAGTGAGACGAGAAAGAGAGGTGTATGGTGAAGCTCTGGAAGCTATCCATACATCTCACGTGACTATCCGTTAATCAATTTTTGCCTAGCACTCGGTTCTTCTTTGCATGCTTTAACGTCACAACGTTAAACGAGACTACACATTCGTACTCCACCACAAACCTCACTTCCCATAAACCCTCTGAAGAGCATGGCGATCTCGAGGCATGTGTTCCTCGTCTTCTACTACAAAAATCTCCTCCGAACCATCGCGCTCGCCACACAGATGAGGTACTACTGATCCTCCTCCTCCTCCGAAGTCAAACTTGCATGGCCAAGGCGGCCGCGTCCCAAAGTTAAAGGTAAGCTTAAGCTGGCAACAGCCCAAACTCTAAGACTTGTTGAGGGGTTAAAAGGAAGCTTGACAGAGGCATGCTGTGTACCGATATTTCATTTTAGGTGCGCTCTCTGACTGTCTCTTTGAAGTTTGTTAGTACAGGCATTTCATCTCTCATCTCTCATCTCACCCCACATCTCCACTGCCGACAAGATCATCAACCGATACGACATCCTTGGTCCGTATTATTGGTCTTACTTTTAGTCTCGAGTCGTGTGTTATTGTGGTAAACGGAACCTCGCTTAGTGCTGCACGTAGGACGAGACGAGTTTATAGGTTGCCAGCAAAGTCACCGCGGCTTAGTAAATTGCCAGCAACATTATGTCCAAACCACCCAGTACAAGACACTATTCTACGTTAGCCCCCCGAAGTTTCGGCCAGCAGTATACCCACCACACTCAGCTTGTATCATCATATATCACTCACAGAGTCCCGAAACATCACGGAATCAGGCCAGGGAAAGCTCGTCCCGTGGAGCTCAAGGTCTCGTCAGGCCCGAGACAGAGTTGCGAGACAGTTCGAATTGTGTGCAACTCTACCGCATTCTCTAACCATTCTTTGCTAACTTGAACAAGATGATCCTCAGGACCTAGACAACACTACTACCTGCCTCGTCTCCACTGCTTCTGATTCTCGCGGACTCGCCAATGCTAAACGAGAACTCGAGGATACCGTGGTCGAATCACCACACAAGCTGCAACGGTCTATCTCCTATGTGCTTCGCCGTATTCCTTCGACACCACGAACCACTGTCATTGGGATGTCTGGTGATGTTGCCGGTGGTTCTAATACTGGCGGTCGTTACCGCATACAACTCGGATACAATGCACAGAACTAAAATCGTGGCCTGTGGCAGTTCTCGGTTTACTATGAAGATACATTCTATCAAAGGAAATGGGACCTGTCTACTCTACCGACATTCCATCAGTTGATACATGTTCAGACTCTCTTCTATGGTGAGGACTTCCGAACCCCCTAGCTAGTAGTCTCGATTTGCTGAAGAAAACGCGGTTGATCGAAGGCTAGGACCTATGTACGTTTTTAGCCAATGGGAATGGAGCGACTGTGTGGATGATGACAGGTACTGCGTATCGGCGAATGGGAATATGGAAATTACCTATTCTCCTGCTCACAGAACAAAAACATATGCTTGGATATGTTCTGCACCTGGACGACTGGGCACCATGCCGGGTCTGATCTTCACTAGCGGAGGCCACGAAACCGAGGCCGGCCGCCAAGGTTATTTGTATCCTCCTGATTTTATGCAGGCTTCTGCAGGTTGACCGGTGAAATGAAGGCCTGGAGATTCAGGAACAAGAACACTTCCAAATCCCAATAACGAAGGCAAAAGGAAAACAATGGAGGTAAAAGGAAAACAACGAATGCAAAAGGAAAACAGAAATTATGCCATATCCTGGCCTCTTCCACCCTCTTTCCTCTGGTCTGCGGCCGTTTCTTTCTTGTTTTCTTTTGTAGACCACAGGGACTACCTGTGGCAGGAGGGCTGCCACCAGTGTCGAGGCAACGGCAAACAGTGGGCTATGAAGGCTGCCACTCTTCCCCCCTTTCTCGGACGCAGTTGATCATCTGGCGGCACCATAATTAACATTGACGCTAATCATTACGTCTGCCAACTTTTCAAGGACGAGCTCAACAAACTCCCCGGCACCCCTCCGACCCGTGCCACTCTCCTCCCCCCAATCAGTCGCAGCCGACAACTGCGGAGAACCGTAATTGGCATTAACGGCAATCATTGCGTCTGCCAACTCGTGAAGAACGTCTTCAACCCCATCTCCTGCTGAGAGTAACATGTTGTTCAATGTGGCTTCTAATTTCGTGACACCTTGGTCTAGTTCTCGGCCAAAATTATCGACTCGTGCTTCGGTCTCGGTGAATCTTTGTTCTATTGTATGCTTCATTTCGACGTTTGAATAAGCGACCGCAAGTTCGATACGAAACTTTTCGATTTCCTTTTTTTAATTCGCTGTTTTGATGTTGTAAAGTAGATAGGTAGTTATCTGAGAACGTAGTTTCGACTCAACCTTTTTCGTCATCTATGTTGTATGTAACCAGAGTTAGAGACCGGCAATGTTGGAGCAGTAAAGGCTCAAACAAGACCTGAGTTTGAGCAGAACATGCAAAGAATATAACTTACTGTGTAGAATGTATACTTGGGCGGCCAAATAGCTTTGACACAACTTGGAGCATTTTTGAGCGCACTTTCCTAGAAGTGAGTGTCAAAACTTTTTGACCGACTAAGTAGTCTCGAGGTGCTTCGTTGAAGAGGGCCGGTGACTGAGGTGCTTCGATTCGTTGAAGAGGGTGTGGCAGAGGTGCTTCGTTGAAGACGGTGGTCGAGGTGAGTGAGTTGCTCTGGGGCGATGGTGAAGAGGTTGGAGAAGATAGAAGCGAAGGGTATTGGTGTGTTGGGCACAGTTGAAGGGGATCGGTAACCCTAAGTCCAAACAACAATAACACATCACATCACTCACACAATCTTGCCAAGCGTTGGGGTTAAAGTTTTCCATGATATCATGACCATACCTTCACTCTCCAGCCAACATTGACTTATTTCAATTTTTTCACTCCCCGGCCTCATTCAACAGCCGCACTGGACAACATACCTCCCTCGCTCACCTCACTCAACGATCTCGCATCCTTTCTTCTCACCATTCACCCTTGTCCACTACACCCTCCGGAGCATGGACAGTTGTCGCTGTCTTCGAACCGGCGCGCAAATTTACACAAACACCCCGCTGATAACCCCCTATTTGTTTGCTGCATTCCGCGGTACAGGCGAAAGTCGTTTGCATGGGGGATTGGGGGGGATGTCAAGACCTCGCGGGGCACTATGATACTGGCGCCTCTGTTGATGCTGACGGGGGGGTTCAGACCTATAAGTTTCGCGCAGAATCCTTAGACAGTGCTTCGGTTTCTTTTAGCAGATCTACACATGGGGGAATATATTACGCTGCGGGGGGAATTTGTGGTGGCGTTTGCAATATTTGACTGGTCGACGTGACTGTTGCACGCTACTGGCCGGGTAGAAGATAGAGATCTGGCGTTGAAACTGGCTCGGATACGTGACGGGTGCCAGAGAGGAACGCTTGTGGACGATGCTTGATCATAATAGGTTTCCACGGCCTACGAATTGTTAAAATTTCACATTCGTCTTGCAAGCTTTTCGAAATGCTCAGATTTAGTGCTCGAGGGATGGAGGTTGCAACATTGAGTCTCAGACGCTCCCAAAAAAAATTGCATCAAACAGTAGTGCGACTCCTAGTCTGACAGACTAGATAGTCTCGAACCTGGTATGCCGAGCTCGCTTGGTTGTACGCCAGTGGGGAAGTGCTCGATGTATCGATAAAGGCTTAATTTTTTCTCGTGGAAGTTCTAGCTAAAATAACCTGAGTGTCAAACGGTGGAGTTCACTCCTGTACTTGAGATGCGGTTTAAATAGGTACGGTCGAATGAGAAGCTACCCGCAGAACTTCGTTACAATCACCAATAGTTGGTGGATGGAGTGAGAGGAAGCCAATGATGTAACTAAAACCTGTAGCGTGCTGAGCCCTATTCATCACATATTACCAGTGGAGGGAACTGGAACTATGGGCTTTTCCTTTTTCTTCGAGTCAGATCAATATTTTTGTTTCGGAGTCGCATATCAAGCACTTCTCCGCGGATCACCAATTGCCAACAACCAAGCCTTGCGCAGATTTTGCACCACCAAGCCTTTTAGCAAGCCTTTCCGACTCCAAGCCTTTACAAGCTCACCACTATCGAGCACTTCCCGCTGATGCACTACCAAGCCTTACTTGTTCCTCGACTATCCCACGTTGCATCACCAAGCCTTCTAGCAAGCCTTGCACCGCGAAACAAGGCCCCCAAGCCGAGCCTACCCGCGGTCGCGTGTGGGTCTATTTTAGTTCCCGCAGAGCCTCCACGCTTATCGTCGGTTTAGAAGCTTATCTTATCTCCTTCTCCACCTCCTCGTAGAGTAGTAAATTCTGATTTAGAACCCAACAAGTACAAAACATTTCATCCCTCCCAAAAAAGCCGCTCATGATCATAAAACGAAATAACTCCCCCATCCTACGAATAAACACACAAATCATATCATCCTAGGTATAATCTTTTCTCTTTTAAATTAACATTCCCCCCCCCCCACAAGAACTAAATACTTAGAAAATAAAAAACCACCCCCGCTGTAATCCCCAAAGAAAAGAAAAAAGTTTTCGCGTTATGCAAAATCCACAGTAAACCACCCCTTAAGCTTCAAGCTGTCACACATAATCTACGGAACAGGACCGGACCACCTGGGTGCGTTGATGATAATTCCCATTAAACAACCGGCGATGATACCAGCAACTGGGAGTGTGATGACCCAGCCGAAGTAGCTGTTAGGTAGTTTATGTTAGTGTATGAGAAGGAGGGGGAGGGGGGGAGGATACGTACCACCAACCGACCATTCTCCAGTTAAGGGCTTTAAAATCACCGTTGCAGAGGGCTACCCCCATTGTTGCTCCTACGATACACTATGCTTTTTATCAGCACCTCTTCACAACTTCTCCACAGCTTCTCCACAGCTTCGCCACACCCGGAGATGCCCTCCATACCTGAGTAGTAGAAACCGGCAGGGCCAATCTCGTCGCCATAACCACCGTAACCGCGCTCCCAAGTTCCATCGAGAACCCACGACTCGGACTATGCAACGTAATCCTATTCCCCAGATTCCGCATGATATTGTATCCATAAGTCCATAGTCCAATCACGATTCCCGCACCACCATAAGCCAGCACCCACAATGGCACAGACGCCTTTTTCTCAACCTCACTCTTCAACCAGATCATATAAATAGTTGACAAGGGACCGATAGCGTTCGAAACATCATTTGCACCGTGGGCGAACGAGGAAGTAGCAGCGGTAAGGACTTGCAGGAACGAGTATAGATGCTCAGTTTTGTTATCGAATTTTGAAGCACGGGCATGCATGTCCCTAACGTCTCCCAGGAGTTTAGATTCCTTATTCTGCGCTGCGACAACGTCCTTTCGGACTCCGTGCATGATCGCGTCAATGATTGTTCGATGAAGGTTCTTTGGCTCCCACCATGCGCCTGCGTCTTCCTTTTCAACCTCGACGAGAGCCTTGGGAACGGTCTTGAAGCCGGTTTCGATGTCAACGTCGTGTGGGTAGTTGATAGTGTCTTGACCGTATGCTGTTGCGTCCAGCTCGCTGGGGCCGGACTCGACGTCTTCGCGGGTGATCTTGCCGCGGTAGTAGTCCTGGACGATTTCCTGGCCTGCGGGAGCATCGGGGATGGGACCACGGTAGAGAAGTGCCGGTCCGAGGAAGAGGTGGTACCACCGGAGGGTCCAGTCTTCTTTAATGAGTTTTCGGTGGAGGAAGGGAAGGAAGAAGACAACGACGATAGCGACAACTCCGCCCGAAACTCCAAAGATGGTACCACAGATCTGTCCGGCGTTCCATTTGTCCACATTCAATGAAGCAGCCTGTATATCTCACGTCAACACAAACTCCCCCTGTATGGTGGTGGTGGAGGAGGTGGTGGTGGTACATACCCCCTTCCAGACAATCAACATAGTAAGAATCCCCGAGGTAACCCCAAAGTACACTGGTACCATGACGAACCCCCACTTCAATGGGTTTTTGCGTCGCAAAACACCATGCTTAGTGATCAAGAAGATTATCGCCGCGAAGGCACCAGCAATCGCAGGCGCGATAACCCAAGATGCAACAATCTGCGCTACTCCCTTCTTGTTCCAGTCCCAATAAATTCCTTCGGCTCCGACGGTTGCGATTCCCATTCCGATAACTCCGCCAACGATACAATGAGTAGTTGAAACGGGAAGACCAATTGTTGTGGCGACGGTGAGCCAGGTCGAGGAGCCGATTAGCGCACACACCATTCCCAGCATCAGCACACCAGGAGCGTGGGTGAAATCCTTCGGGTTAACTGTGCGATGTTATGTTAGTAGAAGTTTCCGGGTAGGGGGCCGCAGGGGGGGACGCAACCGATCTTGCTCTTGATTGTTTCCGAGACACGGGCACCAACGAGGATAGCTCCCGACATCTCCATGAACGTGGCTATCACCATTGCTTGCGGGAGCGTGAGGGAGCGGGAGGAGACTGAGGTGGCGAAGGAGTTCGCGACATCGTTTGCGCCAATGTTCCATGCATCAAGGAATGCAAAGATCATTCCCAGTGCGAAGATGTAGTCGTACTGATGGAAAGGCATGATTGCGGCGGTTTATGCCAATGGTTGGTGGGGGGGGGGGGGGGGGGGTTTCTGGTAACCAGTGGGTAAGGCTCCCAGGGTAGGATGCAATTGATTGACTCGATTTTCGAACAGCGGTTGGAATACCGGGGGAGAGGTAAGGTATATGTATATATCGCCGCCAGGGGAGTCCATCCGTGGGGTCGGGCATGTGCGGGAGCCACAGTAAACACATCCACACTGCATGGAAGGATTCGGAGGGGCGCCAGATGATGTTCTTTTGCATCCCATCATTCCATTCCGATGTTACACGCGAGACGCGATATCGAAGTTCGAGCTCTCTTTTCGTCGCGTTGCACGTTCTTGGCATATGGCCACTTTCTTGGGTCTAGCCACCGCCATTTCTATTCGTCTACAATAGTGTGGGGGATCATATTAGACGAGTGTCGCTCGATGCATTCGATGCAGTGGATGGGTTTCTCGTTAAGCTTTTCCTGGTAATTAATTTGAGCACTAACGTATGTATTTTTGAAACCAAAGGGTGTGGCCTAATTAGGGCTGAGATCGCACGCATGGTTTCTTAGTTTGGTGCTTAGTAATGGCAACGCCCAGGGCGCCGGGCGTACCCGTGGGCGAATGCAGCGTTCTGATTTGCGCATATACCCACCATCCACACAACGTCAACACCCGTCATGCAGATTTGTACCACACAACAAACCAACATATATTTTGCCCATAGCCGTTCAATTCCCTCCAGAACGAATCGCGAAACCAATCGTTCACATACCCCGCCCACACGTGTGTACCTTGGAGCTCGTTATCATCTGCGCCAACGCTTGGTATAAGTACTTAGCGGGCGAGAACTTGGAGATTCAAGACTTTCTCTCGTCGGTTGTTGGATCGTCCCCACTGTGGCGCGCGCCGCGAAAAATACGTAGAGTGCTCGAATGGATATCGCGGCTACACTTGCCAAGGAGGGCCAAGGAGAAACTCAAGAGCTCAAGACTTTCCGGCGGAAAGAACCGTTCTACACGTTCAGAGAGCGGGGATATTGGTTGGTCGACCTCACAGGGCTTCCAACCCACACGTTTAGGAGGAGATGATGTGGTTGGTTGGAGGAAGCCATGGGGATATTGGAACTTCCAGAACAAGTTGCAATTTGTGGAGCGTTTTCTTTTTTTGGGTGGAGTTTACTTGATTGTATTTGTGAGAAAATACTCTCCCACGCCGGTGAGGATTTACTTTACCCCAGGATTGTTCCAGAAAACGAATTCCCCAACCCCCCTGCAGGTGATCACCGTTTTGAAGGAACGTTTGAATGCGTACGGGGAAAGGTACATTACATGTGCTTTACATATGTACACTTGATTGATGACGGCCGCCGTGGAATCGGGAGTGCATCAATTGTGGGCCCTATGAATTTCTCTAGTTCTAGTATCAATTAACTGGTGTTGATCTACCAGAAAGTTCTTGCAACAGTCTGGCGGTTTACCTCTGCAATTGTGGCAATAGAAAAACGAGTCTTTCTTATTCCCTCTCCAACATAAACTCTTCCCCTGCATCCCCAATACGGGACTACGTGCCTGACTATCTATTGATTTACAAATACCTTCGCACGTGTTGTGTCGTGGGGGAACACACAACCAATCGGACATATTCCGGATTATTATTTTAGTGGGGGAGGTATAACATACCAAAAACGTTCCCGGTTATCGACAACCACACACACAAAACACCTGCAGCATCGAGCTCAAGCATAATTCCCCTTCCGCCAAGGCATGATGCATGTCAGACGGCTATTTTTTCTAGAGAGCTGAGGAGGGGGGCTTGGCAAGGAAAGGGTGTAACCCCAAACCCTAATGCATAATACTCACGCGACAAGTTAGAGTCAAGGGGGGTACATGCATGTCATCCTACATCTGTCTGTATGCATACGGGACAGCTTTGGGGAATTGGTCGGGAAAAGCCGGGGGGTTGATTGGTCAGTTACTGTTTTCTCCCATCCACAGAGAATCTATGGAACGTTGATAGATGCAGATACAGCTGCAGATGGGTGAATTGTGGATTCGGTATTTCTGCCTGGCAGACGCACAGTGGGGTCGTGTGTCACCATCACGGAAAAAGGTTTTCTGCGATCCCCACGACCAAAGTACATACTATAAACTCACGCGACCATAAACTTCATGTGTATTGAATAGTACGTATGGGAGAGAGAGATAGAGAAGTCTTGGGTGACGAGGGGGATGATGTGAGTGAGCGTCATTAGAATTATCAATGGTGCTTTTGATGATCAAATGAGGTCCCTACTTCATAGTACTAGTGGTGGGAGGTTTCTGCTAGCGAGGAAGTGAATTGGATTCGTATCCACGTCGCTTCTGAATCCACGTCGGCTTGGCCGAAAGATATCTGATCGGCAGTATGGTACAGGCTTGCAATGGGAGATACCGAGTCAACCGCGGGGTTTTCAATTCACTTCCAAAGTCTTGGTAGCGAGCGGTTGGCAGGTTTGAATGTGCTGTTTGTTGCTGGAGGGAGGATTTAACAGCCGTGTGGGCGAACAGAGCTGGCTTGGTATTATGCGGGAGAATTTCGCCTTAAGCTTGGTAGCATCAAAATTTTGGATGGAAGCGCGTGTACCGTGATGTGATATTGTGGTAATCGGCGTATGGGAGAGAGTGTGAGATTTTTTTTCTTGGAAGATGTAAATGTTAAGCGGTGAATTGGTAAGAGTCAGGAGGGAAACCCGCGGCGTTGGTAGAAAGTGTATCACGCGGTAGGATTGATGGAGTTTTGGATTTTGAGGGTGAGTATGGTCATCTCTGTATGTGGACTCGACAACCCTCTTTAAATTTTTGTCTAATGCATATCGAAAACGTGATGATATATAATTGGCGGTGGTTTAGGTACAACACATGTAGTTATTTGAATTGCCAGAACAGATTTAGCAACAATTCCAATTCATTTCCCTTAACATTAATCTGATCCTCATTCGAGCCCGCTATAGATCTAGTCCAAGCGTGTCTGCAACCGTGGGGGAGTACTGGAAGACAAAAAAAGGATGGAAATACAATCTTATTGGCTGACCATGATCAAAGCTCCCATACAATTCCACCATTTGAGCCAATCGTATTCATTGCATGTTGGATTTGTTTCTTAGATCCTTTTCCAATTTTTAGACCCATACCGTATCCTAGCTCGAGTATCACCTAACTAGTAGGTGCACGTGGCGGTGAACTTCACGTTTTCCGTCATCAGTAGCCTTGCTCTCCAACCATGGGCCATGGGATACTACATGTACGGCGGATGATATATAGGAACATGTACAACGAACGTCACCGCGCTGTAGCGATCTGGTAGCTAGGCATTAGGGTTGATTTAAACGTTTTGCTAACCGATACCGGGAGGTTCGGTCATATGTGTTCCGTCCCAAAGTCGACCACACCAGTTTTGGGAAATTCCACGATACTTATCTTTGACCGTGATTGCTGGCGAACTAGAACTGGCAAACTTCTGTATGTACAAAAAAATCCACAGGTACATGTGAAAATTGGTATCCCCAGTTTTCTGGGAATCTTGAACTGAGGAGACATGTATTGATCTCCGCGGCCGGTCGTTTACTTAGTGGGTGTTTCGGCGAGACTTGAATATGATGGGGTTTGTGGCATAGTACGTACGTACAACATGGCGGAGAGAAGCTTTGTTCATATACTTCTTTAAATGATGTCGAGTAATCGGGATTTCGAAATTTAAACCACCTGATGCATAGAAAAATAGCGGGTTTTAGGTCAATTGTAAACACATTGAAGAACTTCCCATTGTTTTGAGCGGACTTCTTCTATTCGTATAGAGGTACATAGTCTAGAGCCCAAAGTTCTATCGCTTTAGCTTGATTTTAGACCGAGTGCCGGCTGCTGCGCTGAGAGCTATCACCACTAGAATGCCGAAACCGTTGTAGGACCGGTCAGTCGTTTCTCAGTCCGTTCTGAAAAATCGGGAACGGTTGCCGGATGCTTCCCACCGGCCTAGTGGGTCATTTTAAAAAGACTGGTAATCTTTTTTCATGCCTTACCGGTCTACCTATAGCTAGATACATCTAGCGAGGTAGTGGGTAAAGTTTGCGATAATTTTGACCAGTTCGCGAGAATGGCAATCTCCAAACACACGGCGCCAGTTCAATCGGGAACAGATTATT
Source organism: Wilcoxina mikolae CBS 423.85 (assembly GCA_014904905.1). Classification (NCBI taxonomy): domain Eukaryota; kingdom Fungi; phylum Ascomycota; class Pezizomycetes; order Pezizales; family Pyronemataceae; genus Wilcoxina; species Wilcoxina mikolae. The sequence goes on from MU122272.1 coordinate 143,065, forward strand.
AAAGATCGCGAAAAGGCTTCACAGATACCTAGATAGTCTATCTTCCGTCCGATATGTAGTTCTCGTACTTCATGTGTAGTAATAAAATACAGTTTTTGTTTCTATTGCGCGGTTTCCTTCTGCCCCTATGTGTGTCTCCTTTGCTCTCCTCTCTTTCTCTCCCCCCCCCTCGACCTTCCTGCTTCCTCAAACTCATCCTCATCCTCATCCATATCTTCATTATCTCCAAATTCAAACACCGTTAGCTCTTAAACTAAATATCACTCGTCTCCATATATTCAGTCGCCTCAGTTCATTTCTCATAAGTCATCATTCGTACGCAAAAAACCCAAAAATCCGTTACTTTCAGATGATTTTTCGCGCTTCGTAGATGGACGCACCGATATTCTTTCCCAATTTACCTCGGGGATTCGGATTATACAACTGTACATGTATACACTAATGTGATTACTGAGCGAGTGCAATAGTGTACGCGTCACAAAGGGTTATCTTGTCCATTAATTTTCAGCTGTTCTTCACCAAAAGTGTCATACGTACACCGATAACAGTCGCCCGTTAACAAAAAGCTGTCACACCAGAAGCCCGGCACGAACTATTACCCTCGGTACAGTTTGTAAAAAGTTGATCTGTGTGATCTGTGCGGTATCAACTGTTTTAGAGAATTATTTTTTATTGTTACCAGGATCAGGATGAACAGGGTGTGATAACCATTCATTTTAGTTGACCATGCTTCAAAAATTTGTATCTTGACAGGCCGCGTGGGGGTATTATGATGGTGGTGAAGAAATAATTGTGGCAGGATGTTTTTGGTGTGAGACAATTGGGAATTTCTGTACGTACACTACTCAAGCAAAAAGCGGCGGATTAGAAAAGCTGAAGACTTCGTGAAAAGTAACCAAATGATCTTCTGAGAACAATTTTTGGCTGTTGGTGACAATGATATTCCGTATCATGGGCTTGCGAACTCATAATCCATCTCACTGGCTTCCCCGATACCTGTTGTCCTCTACGATGAAGGCATATGCATAGCCATAGGCTGATTCACTAGATGCTTCTATCTCACATACCCAAGCCTTCTCTGTGCAGCAGCCCCACATACATATGCATTCCGCTCCCCGGTTTCCTGAAAACAAACTAGTATCTTTGCTGGATTCCCACGGTACACGCGTGCACGGTTATCTCCCCCCACAATCAACACTGGAGGGATGCGTCATCATCGCGATCATGATCATCAACTTGAAGCGGCACGGCTATGTGATTTACATAGCGCTCCGACCAGGACGTAGGTGTAGAGACTGGGAGCGTAGGTAAACATATAGCTGAGGACACAGAAAATTCGCCAGGCCATTAGATTCTAGAGTCGCGGCGCACTCTTCCCATGTATCTGCTTCAAGTTCAGGTCGCGAGTTGTACGGAAAATATCTACACATACATACCTAGGTACCTAGGTATATTCCCATATTAATATTAATATAACGGTCAAGGACTAGCACTTCCGGATCGATCTATCACCAGTCAACTGGGTCTGGACCGATTGACCGGGTATTTGAGAAGTGGCAAAGAACAGTCTGGATGGGACTTGGTTGGACTTTTTTCTAGTCTCATCATTTTACCTTGAGCGCAGCCACAGAATTTAATTAGTCACTGACAAGAAGCTGCCAATTATACAGAGTTAAGTTTTTTATCCAGCCCGGAAAGATCCAAGCTATGGACACGGACTTCCTTGTGGAAAGTATTACCGGATTTGGAGGGGTAGAAGTATAAGTTCCGACTGAACTTGGAAGTGATCTGTTTTGCGAATCAGTCAACTTTTCGTATCAGTCGGCTGAACGTAGACTTGGCACCTGTCAAGTTTCCGTTTCAGCCAGCTGAACAATGAACAGGAGATGATAACAGTCTGAGGGACGGGGGCCAGGAAGGGGCCGTGATCGGGGCCGTGGGATGGGAGTGGGGATGTTGGAAGTTCAAATTCACCTGGGCTCGTAGTCCTCCTACTTAGTATGCATATGTACTATGCATCAAGCGGCTAGGATAGCCGTTTCGTGGTCTAGATCTATGAACTTCTGAAATTAAGTCCACTCTCATTTGGAAGACATGAGTTTACGTACTGTCTTGAGAACCCATCCATGGCCAACGTCGTCTACTAACAAATGAGGTCCGTATGGCCGTCTGAGGGCGACAGGTTTAATCGAGATACGGGCTTAAAATGATGTAGATGGACTGAAGGGGGTAATGTGAGTTGTCATGATTACTGTAGCTAGGAGAGCCGAAGGGCTGAAGAGCTGCTGCGCTGTATAAGCAAGCGAACATATTTTGTTTGACAAAGTTCAAACGACGGATATCCGCATCTCTAGATGAGTAGACGGAACCTAAGCTGGCTACGCACCCCAAAACTGATGGCAGGCAATTTTAAACTTTCTTCTTCGCCCCAATTTCGATTTCAAAACTCTCATTTACTGGTGATACCATAAACCCGGCTGGAGGCACCATGCTTGCATCCGATGCCTCAAGCAGTGACTCTACGTCGACGGAATCTGGATTCTCGGTAACTTCGGTTGCAGCCGAGAACTCTGGGGCTGCATTGCGCGTGTCGTTTCCATCGGACAGCAACTCGGCAACTCTAGTGTAGACTACAAGATACTCAAAATACGGCCTATGCCCGCCGCCACCCCAAAGTACCAACCAAAACTCAGGCCGAACCGCACTCTTACCAGAGAAACAGACTCTCACTCGACCCATTTGAACACCCTTCTGATCTTCCCATCGTTAGATGGAAGATACTAGGACACAACCTACCCCGCCGCAGCACACACCTTCCCGTCCACCACCATCACCTCACCCACAAATATGCCCCGCCCAAATCCGCACAGTGTTGAGAGCAATAAGATAGATTGTCTACCGTACAAAGAAGAGGGAAAACAGAGCTCTATATATATGAGAGAGAAAAGAAGGAAACTCCATGCCGACTGCCAATGCCGGAGCCGAGTATCAATGCCGAACCCTCCCCTTCAGGGTGGGGGCTCGCAAGGCTCCGGCCTCATGCCCGAGTCAGGGCCGGTGCTTCTCGGCTCGACACCCGAGAAGGCTCCGGCCATGCTTCCGGATGACGTCAAGGTTCCCCGGGCTAACCCCCGAGCAGTGACATCAGTCTACTGGCTCAACACTCCCCTTTAGCCCTTAGAGCCTCGACAGGCATACAAAGAAAACAAAACAAATAGTCGAAGTAGAAAGAAATCCTCCAAATCCATACCCGAAATCCATATCCATATCCATATCCTTCCATATCCAATCCATATCCATTCCATATCCATTCCATATCCATTCCATCCCGAGTCCAACTAGTCAAGCCCAATATCCTTCACAAATTCACCGAGTTTCACTCCCCCGAGGGCCTTAGTGAGGGCATCGGCCAGCATATCTGTACCTGGCACGTGCTTGACCTCGATTTCAGCCTTTGCAATGGCTTCGTGGATCGAGTGATATCGGAGTCGAAGGTGACGGCTGTCAGACTGGAAGTTACCCGAATTGAGTGTCGTGACACAATTGAGGCCATCAATCAGGATGCTCCTGCATGGCTCGAGGCTGAGCTTGGAGACGAGGTCACGGAGCCAATCAAGCTGAACCTTGCCGTACGCGGTGGCTATCATCTCGGCCTGCATGGTCGATTGGGCTACTACCATCTGCTTCTTTGATTTCCAGAGCACGAGTATGCCGAGTGCGTAGACTATGATTCCCGAGGTCGACTTGCTAGAGTCAGTATCTCCCCCCAAGTCGGCATCGGCAAAGCATGTCATCGACTTCGGGTCACGTCCAAGTTGGCCAGTTCGAGCAGAATCGTAGATAGTCAACTTGAAGTAGGAGGTACCACGGAGGTAGCGGAGGAGGTGCTTTACGGCTTCCCAGTGCAAAGTGGAAGGCCGGGCTGCATATTGGCCCAGCACCGCGGTCGCGTAGGCTATGTCTGGTCGAGTTCCGAGCGCAGCATAAAGGATGGAGCCGATAGCCTTCTGGTAGGTTCCGGGGTGAAACGGCTCTTCATCAGGTTTTATGGCATGAAGTTTGGAACCGACCTCCATCGGGGTCGAGTGCTTTCTTGAATCGGTCATCTCGAACCGTTCGAGAACTCGATTGATGTATCCGATCTGGTCGATGGCAATTGACTTCTTTTTGCGGTCTCGAGTGACCGTCATGCCGAGATACTCGAACTTGTCGGGTATGGATACTCAGCCCGCAGCCTTGAACCTCTTGTGGAGTCGATTGGAGATCGAGGTGACGTGTTGCAGGCTGCCGATAATCATAATGTCGTCTACATACACGGGAATGAGGACCCTATCTGATTGGCTGCCCCCAAAGAATAGGCCCGGGGCTGCAATCGAGGCTTCGAGTCTGAGGTCATCGACAATGAAGTCATATACTTCCTCAAAATACTCTCGGTTAGCCTGCTTGATACCATAGAGGGTCTTGTTCAACTTGACTAATGGTCGACCTCGGCCATACGGATCGGGCCAGTGACCTTCTGGAAGGCGCATATATAGTGTTTCATACAGTGGGCAGCCTAGGAAGGCCGTCGGTATGTCTAACACTGCAATGTCAAGGTCATACCTGGCCCCTAGGCCGAGGGCCAGTCGAATGGAGGCCGAATCAACAACCGGGGATGTGATCTCAGTATAATCGCCGGGTTTCTGGAGGTCTCCACGACCCACCAGCCTCACTTTCCATTTATCAATCTGGCCGTTTGCTAGCAGCTTCCTCCCCATCACCCATCGGCTCTCGATGAGACTAGCTCCATCTGGCACCTTCTCCACATACGTAACGACCTCATGGCTCGCCATGGAGCTCATTTCCTTATCGATTGCTTCTTTCCATTTGTCAGAGTCGTCTGCATCCAGGGCTGCGTGGTAATTCTTTGGCCCTGGCTCAATCATCATCGCAATGCTGACCTTGGAATTCGACCTCGAAGCTCGGCCTCCGCTGCGAGTTCTCGAGGCAGATCCATCTCCCCTGGTGTGAGCGGCTGGGGCAGGCGCTGGGGCCGGGGCTGGTGTCGATTCTCGAGTCTCGGGAGGTGGTAAGAGGGTGTCATCGTCGGAGTCAATCGGGTTGATGACCTCGATTTTCGGTGGTCAGGCAGCTTGACTTGATTTCTGGGCCGCCGGTTGCTGGGCCACCTGACTCAGGGTTTGTTTCATGGTCAGGTCGTCATTCCTCAGTTCTTCGGCATGCTCGAGGATGCTTGGCTGGTTGGAGGTTTTAAGAAGCTGGTAGTATAGTGTACCTTCGTCAAACTTGACATCGCGGGCAATGAAAACTCGTCCTGAGCGGATGTCCATTACTCGATACTGAGATGCAGTCTCCGAGTATCCGAGTAGCACACAGCGATATGCATGGTCATCTAGTTTCTTCATCAGGTCTGTGTGGATCCAGGCGTATGCCAAGCAGCCAAACACTCGGAGGTGGGAGATATCCGGCTTTCGTCGAGTCCATCTTTCATATGGGGTTGAGTTTGGCAGAGCTCGGGTCGGGAGTCGATTCTTTATATATAATGCTGCGGCCACGGCTTTGGCCCAGAGCTTATTCGACATCCCGGCATGCTTCAGCATCAACCTAGCTGGGTCCATAACAGTGCGGTTGCAGCACTCAGAAAGCCCATTCTGCTGCTGTGAGTATGGGGCCGAAACTGTTACGGGGATACTTATGACCAAAGTATTGTCGTAAGTAAGGCCGCCTACTTTTTCAGAAATTGTAGGTGTCCTGAAAGTCTTCTTCGTCGTGAAAGAACTCGGAATATGACTCTTCCTCGTCCT